>JAJODA010000133.1:0-27181 GCA_021730345.1 Fusarium cicatricum | reverse complement strand
ATCCGTTACCGTTGCTTCGGCTGTAGGTCTTGTTAGCAGGATGTCGATGGGAAGGACGATGGGAGCGCGATGGTTGATGATTAGACGCGCTGCCGGTGCCTAGGAGGCAGCCGCGTCACCCAACCAAACCACCAAAACGCGCAAAGGAAACTCGACTCACCCTCCGTAGCCGCCGCCGCCGCCGCCATAACCATTGCGATCGCCGCCGCGATCACTGCGATCACGACCGTAACCACCACCACCACCACTGTAGCCGCCGCCGCCGCCGCGACCGCCGCCGTATCCGCCTTCGTAGCCAGACATGATTTCAGGGAGAGATGGGTGAGACAGAGTCGAGGATAATCGAACTGTCTGCGAAATGGGTGAAAAGTGTCAAAGAGACAAAGAGAGTCGCGTAAAACGCAAAGTAAGTTCTCGTAGCAACGAGAATATCCCTCTGGAAGATGAAAGGAGTGCGCGCCTGAGGGTTGAGGATGATGGCGGAGGGAGAAGAGATGTGAGGATGGGTGAAAGGTTTAAGTGAGCCTGGGGACCCTTCGCGCCTGGTTATTTTTTTTTTTCGCCGCTAAGAAAAAAAAAATGCTTGCACTGGCACCCTGCGGCAAGGCCGGTCGGTGGATCTAATCGTAGTTTCTTATTGGTTAACTCTTAACGCATGGAGGCCTGTTGGATGCTGACATAATCCATCAATGGCCGCTACGGAATCTCTTACCCTACAGATCGACAGTGGCTAAAAAACGTATGCCATGAGATTACATATGAAGTATTGATTTGAATATGAGCGTGGTTACTTTTGCTCGGTGAGTTTCTACTTTAGCTTGATACTGCTCGCTGGGCTTTATTGGGTTGTTGACTCCCAGTATATATGTTGATTATAAATGAACTGAGCTTAGGTTGGCATTGAATCGTCAGGTTGAACCTCGAGCACACCCAGTGTACCTAGTTCGGAAGATGCCCACATAGTTAAGTATCGAATGTGAACCACCACAAGCTCGACAACCACACTACGAAGGCCATGGGTTACCTGCGAGTCTCTACTCGTTCGCTCAACCGACAATGCCTCCACTGCCCTTGGCATCTGGATGTTTAGTAGCTGATTACCATGGGACAACACTTGGACTGTATACGAGGCCAGTGAATGCCATATTTTAGCCTCTATTTATCCACCTGCTCTCTTCAATTTCGCACCCAACGCCTCACCTAGCGCACCTCTGAACGCCACCACAAAATCATAACAGTCCCCAAACGTATTATACAGCGGCGCCGGGGCAACCCGGACCACGTTCGGCCTCCTCTCATCAACGAGAACCCCCCTTTTCTCCAGCCCGGCCATCACATCGTCCAGCAGCCCATCCGCGAGCAGTACGCTCACCTGCGCGCCCCGTCGCTCTTCCTCGCTGGGCGTGATGATTCGCCAGTAATCGCTCATGTCCTCCGGCAGCCGACGCAGCTCCGAGACAAGGTAGGCCGTGAGCCGCGTGCTCTTTGCTCGGAGGGGCGCCATGCCGCCAGCGAGCTGAAAGACCTCGAGGGACGCGCAGAGGGAGGTGATGTCGAGGACGGACGGGTTGCTGAGCTGGAAGCCCGCCGCGCCGGGGACTGGCTTGAAGCCGGGCCTCATAGCGAACCGGCTCTTCTTGTCGTTACCCCACCAGCCCGCGAGCCTTGTGTTGTGCGCTCCGTCGTCGCCGACTCGTGTGTGCCGCTCGTGCACAAACATGCCGCCGATGCAGCCGGGGCCACTGTTGAGGTACTTGTAACTGCACCAGGCGGCGGCGTCAACGGACCAGTCGTGCAGCGAGAGGGGCACGTTGCCGACGGCATGGGCCAGGTCCCAAATGACAAAGATGCCCTTGGATTGGGCAAAGGCAGTCAGATGCGGGATGTCGAGGAGCTGGCCAGAGTAGAACTGAATGCCAGGGAGGAGCAGCACAGCGGTGGTGGAGGCATGCTGTGTGATGACGGATTCGATGTATTCGTTAGAGAGGATATCTTCGGAGTTGGGAGGCTCAAGAGTGATCATGGAGTCTTCGGGACGGAGGCCATGATGCCGTATTTGCGTCTCAACGACATACTATTCCCTGATTTAGTATTCGTAAAGACCAACGGTTGGGTTTAAAAACTGACATGATCGCTGGGGAATGCCTTGCTCTCTAGGATGATCTTGTGCCGCCCCTTGATATCTGGCTTATAAAAAGCCGCCATCAACAAGTGTAGGTTCGCCGTCAGGGTCTGCATGATGGCCACCTCGCTGACCTGGGCGCCCACGATGGGGGCAGTCATCTCAGCAGCACGGGCATCGACGTCTAGCCAAGTTGGCAGCGGGGAGTCTCCCATGGGCTTGAAGTGGCCCTGGACACCCTGAGTGCGCCATGTAGTAAGATATTGCTGGATGCGCGTTGCGGTGCGCTTGGGTTGTAGGCCAAGGGAGTTGCCCACAAGGTAGATTGCCTCATCCTTGTCCTCTTCGAGATCTGTAGTAAGGGAAACTAGGTGTCAGCTTCAACCCATGGGAGCATCGACATGCGGGGGGAGATGGACCAGAAACTTGCCTGTAGTGGCACTGGGAAGGAGAGTATTGCGAGCTACATCCGCCTTTGAGGGAATGTTGAACTCATCCCGGATATGCCTCAGAGCGTCATCACTATCAAGCTGCACAGCTAGATCCCGGCCGGAAGGCGGCATGGCAGAGTCACTCATGGCCAAGACAAGGCACCTCGAGCGCTAGATGAGGAAGTTATCTCGCAGTTGGATTGACTCAGACGCCGCAGGGCATGAGCTCCAATGTACATAATAAGTTACCGTCGCTGCCATTTTTCCCTTTCCCCACGTTCAAGCAAGCTTGCTCCGCACATCGGCACGACGCGGGGAGCTTTTGCCCCGCATTCCGAACATCTAGATCCCGGACCCCCGAGCCACGCCGGCGCAACCGTTTACTGTAGGTAACTGTAGGGATACTTGGGGACGCCTTTGATATCCACCTTCGGACCAGCAGCGTCTTTTCATTACGCAAAAAGTATGGGGAAGCCCGGCACGGGAAACGGCACAGTACTCACCATCTTATGCTAGCTTACCGTGCTATGACTGACTTTACGTTGGCTGCATCAAGAATTACATGCTCGGGATTGGTCGGGTGTCTATCACTCTCCAGCACGAGATGCGGGATTGGACATGACCAGCTTGTTTGTCCACGATATCGCGTCTTCTTGATTGGTTTTTACCATGCTCTCCCTTGCCCCGTTGCTTTTCCGTTCGCTCTAGCTATGTCATACAAGGCTTCTCTCCGTACGTCCCATCTATATCCGTGAACAAAGAAAAATACAAAACAAAAAAGAGACCAACTCGAGGTTTACAAACTGAAGCATCCCATCCCAGGGTGATTCTAAACATACGTCTATTAGTCCAGCCCAGTCAGGTTTCATAGGCCCATGCACAATGCTCCAAGTACACCCTCCCAAGAACAGATCGTTATAAGCTGTACAAGCCTCAAGCTCCCAGTGAGCTCCTCGGCCACGACAGCTCATGTAAGGGTATCGAACCTCGTTGCGTAAAAGGTTTGTAGGTCGAGGCTTTACTCGCGGGAGACATCACGGCCAAAGGCCTTGGACTTGCACCAGTCCACAGCCACCAGGATACGATTCCGGGCTGAGAGGGTTATAGTTAGCTTTGCTACGATAATTGATCAAGATTTGTAACATAAAACTTACTGCTGAAGCACATGGAGAGGTATGCACTGCGCCAAAAGAGGTAGGTCAGGCCACCACCACTGGCGATGTTGCCGTTGAACCACGGCACATCGGCAACAGCCTTCTCGCTACCAATGTAGGCCAGACTGCCTTGATGAGAGTATCTGAAGGGCTTAACGTCCTTGATTCGGCGAAGCTGCTTCTCGAGAGACTCGATCTCTCCAGCGATCTCGGCAGAGTTGCCCTGCTTGAGGTTCAGGCTGCCGCTGAGCTCCTTGATGCGAGCCTCTTGAGAATCGGTCTTGGCCATGTTGTTGAAGAGACGTGCCAGGAAAGAACCCTCCTGAGAGGCGACCTGAGCGGTGGGAGCGTAACCGGCAACAGCACAGTCTCCGATAGCCCAGATATCGCGGGCACCCTGAACAACAAGGTACTCGTTGACGGCAAGACCACGGCGAGAATCCTTCTGGGCAGGGATCTTGCCCATGAGATCCCGAACGATAGGACGAACGGCGTTGCCGGTAGCCCAGACCAGGAGGCCGTAGGGAATACGGAGGGTCTGCTTGGCACCATCAGGGCCAGCGAACTCGGCCTCGACAAAGTCCTCAGTAACGCGCTTGACCATGGTCTTGAGCTTGATGTCAATTTTCTCTTCTCGAAGAGTGTTCTCGGTGTACTCGATCAGCTGCTTGGAGAACGAGGGAAGAACGTTGGGGAGCGCCTCGATAAGGGTGACCTTGAAGCGGTGGCTGATCTCGGGGATCAGCTTCTTAATGTCGTCCTCAAAGAAGTCGCGAAGCTCTCCGGCGAATTCCACACCGGTAGGGCCACCGCCAACGACGACCATGTGCATGAGGCGGTCAATCTCCTCCTGGGACTGGCCCTTGAAGGAGGCGCGCTCAACGCAGTCCATGATCTTCTTGCGGATCAGCTGCGCATCGCCAATCTCCTTGAGGAAGCAGCTGTTCTCGCGAACACCGGGAATACCGAAAGTGGCATTCTCAGCGCCGACACCAATGACGAGCATGTCATAGGGGATCTCGGTCTCGGAGTGAGGGCTCTTGCCGTGAGTGTTGTCCTTGATCTTGATAACCTTGCGATCGGGATCAACAGAAGAAGCCTCGGCTTCGTAGTACTTGACGGCACCCCTCTTGTGGCGGAGAATGGTGCGGACAGGCTCCATGATGGAGCGATGCTCAATGAGACCGGTGGTGCACGAAGGAAGCAGGGGAGTAAAGAGGAAGTAGTTGCGGGGAGAAACGACGACGACATTGTAGTTCTCGGTGTCGAGGTTCTTGAGGAGGCCGACGGAGCCCCAGCCAGATCCTGAGAGAGGGCATTGCGTCAGTGACTCAATTCGCTATACCAGATGAGCTAGTCGCTATGCGCGCTCTTTTACTTACCTAGGACGACAAGAGTCTTCTTTGAGGGATCAGGTTGGAATTGCTCTTGAGGATGGCGGTCGTCGTAGATGACCCAGCACGAGTAGGCGACGAGACCGCCGAGGGAGAGGTAGGTGAACCTCCAAGCCCATCGCAGAGTCCTTCGCAGCTTGCCAGGCTTGGGCTTGGGAGCCTCATCGGCGTAGGCTCTTCGGAAGGCGATGCGACCCGAGTTTGCCAGCTTCATAGAAATAGAAGGTCGAGTGGAAGCCCTTGAGACGGTAGAAAGGGCGCGAGTCGCAATGCGACTGCTGGGGGCCACAAGGCCGACCCGAGATAGGGCCGTCATGGCTCGCGCAGAGGAAGCCATTGTGAGGATATGGAGGAGAGAAAGCTCAATTGGGAGCGATTAGGATAGGGGAGGGTAGAGAAGGAGGAGAGAGAGACAAGAGAGAGGGTCTCTGAGCCAAATGAAGGCGTCGTGAGCGAAGAGGGTTGGTGTTGGACAGGAGTGAGTCGAAGGAGAATCAGAGACAAGCCATGGATCGGAGCTTGTGGAGGGCAGAGGGAATTAGGTAACTGAAGGCGCGCGACAGGAAAAGGGCGTCGGCCGGCCGGGTTTGTGGAGAGCAGGAGCAGCCCGCAATTGAGGCACGCAAACGAAAGGGTACGTACAGTACTTGAATACGTACTTGGCTTCCATTACAGCGCTTCATAGGCTCTCACGCTCCCGTCTCCAAAAGATAAGACACATCTTGTTGCGGTCCTCTATCCATCATGTCCTTCACTGTAAACTCTGGCTGTCTCCACTAAAAAGTTCCCAAGGCTCCCTTCCAGCTTAGCGGAGCGGGTCGGCGTGGGTGGGCTTCCGTGCTTGCGCTAACTGGGGGGGATCCGCTAAGCTGGATGACGCCCACTGGGATGGAAGCTTTTTTTTTTTGAGGTGGCAGATTTGAGCGCTCATATCCAAGCACAAGTCTTGGAGTTGAAGAGAGGACATGCATGCATGGATGGGTAGCTCCAAACCTGGGAATGGAGCCCTTGAGGTGGGAAAATCTTTTCCTCTCCTCTCACCTTGTGTTAGTACATAACTTTTCCCCTCAGGCATCTCCAATTTGTTTCTCCAATCCTGTCCTCTGGAACCGGACCGGAGTCCGATCCGGAGCTTTCAATGTACAGTGAGTGCCCGGCAGTCAATTTTTCGTCATCTTGCTTGGCACGTTCACTGGAACTCGACGATATCTAGCGCCTATCGCTCTCGCACCTCCACTGAATGTCCCCTGTGCTTGGGTCTGTTTCTTGATTTTCCAGGTTCTCTGGTGGGTGCCGGTGAGCAGGTGAGGATGACCGGAGGTGCCGGCCTGTAAGATCCAGGAACATGGGCACCCATATATCACAAGCTTCCGACCAATGCGCATGATTTCGTCACCACAAGCAGCTGCATCTTCCATCAATTAATTGGGAGTTCTGATCCATCTAGGGCACGATGTTGGCGCAAACAGGCTAATAAAAGACGATATACCGCTTTGCCGGCCCCGTCCAGCTGCCCTAACTCATCCAATACCCCGACGTTTCTCCGGGCGCCCGGCTTCACAACAAGACGTGGCATCGGATCCATGATGTGGATTATCAGATCCCTGAGGTCATTGATGCGCAAAGGTGGCTGGCCATGATAAACTTGAGGAATACCTCAGCCTCAGTGTTCGGAGCACGGGAAGCCAAGTATCTCTAGGCCGTCCCCATCGGCCCCTAGTCTTCAATCCGTTGATGCAGCCCTCACTCAGGAGGTCCATTCATCCAGTAAGAACATGGTGTTGGCCAATTACACTGTAAAGTCCCTTGTCTCTATTCCAGCAAAGCTCTGCTTGAGTGTTGCACTCTTGTGTATTACACAACCAACTCGCTTTGGCTGCAACACAACCCTGTCATTTCTCGGTGTGATTCCGGTTTCTAGCGACCCCATACCCCAGATCCTAGACACCTGTTTGACTCACATATCGGTGTGTCGGTGAGGCCTATCTTCAACCACATGTGATGGCAAAAGCTGAGCTCGAAAAACGAGGGCTGGTGGACTGGCCCACCACAGATAAAGAACCCCCGACGCTGATAGAGCCGACAATGAAGTGCCTTTACACGAGAGCGTGGAGTTGGACCCTTTTGGGTAGCTCCTAGCGCACTTCTTTTGCTAACGGTTCTGTGCTTCGTTCCAAATCGTGCATGCAACTGCGGCAGAAGAGACGCGGTATTGCCCAAAACGGCGACAGACGAATGACGGAACCGGCGTCGTAAGGTAATCAAATTACAATCCGTGACAGATCATCTCTGTCTATCTCCTATCCCGCTCCTGACTAATTGGTTAAGCTCATTTATTCTTCACCTTGGTAGGTGAGGAGGCACTTGGTTCCTCGGTGGATTCACCGATCTTGGATGCCCCTATTCGCATCGTAACCCTAATCTCAGCCCCATCGTCAGGATCTCGGCGTGCCATCCCCAGATCTTGATGTACTGCGGTGCACATGCCGTGACCATGATACCCCAGGCTGAAATGCATCCTTGACATGGCACGTCGGAGCCGCAGCTCAGAAGTAACACGGTAGATGTGTGACATAGATTCTCAACTTGTTGCTCGCTTGTAAGTTAAGCTCCGACCTTAGTTGGCAGGTCACCTGCTCTGGCCCTCGGAGACACGCGGTGGGAGAGGTCCATCACAAGCAGTGTCACACATTTTGATGTAAGACCTTGCAGCTTGTCCTGAACCCTTGGAGAGCTTTTCTTTCCCCTGGTCCTCCCAGTGTCCGTCCTCCGTCCGCCGTGGCTCGCCTCCCTTGGACCGGGTGGATCACGATATCGTGGAGCCTCAAGGTCGAAAACCACGTCCGCAAGCGCGCTAATGACGGATCCGCGCTTCTGGGTTCTGTGCGCCGCGTTCGTGCGCCACGTTCATGTTCATTATTTAGGGCTCGGTGAGCAGCATGATTGGAGCGCATTCTGAAGAGCTCGGTGACGGATAAAGGTGAGAGTTATAGCCTCAATGCTGTATTGCATATGCACTTGAGCTTTGCAGCCCTGGATGAATTTGGGAGGTCATGATAGCCGTTTTCCAATGCTCTAACAGTTGTAGTATTCTATAACTCCCATTGCTTCTCGAATTCACCATAATAATCTTTGAATTGTAGTCGATAGAAGTCCTATGTCATATATAATCTGGAAATGGCAGACCACGGCATCGATGATAATGATCTATCCCGTCAAATCTGTTATTTCAACCACTATGGTTTGAGAAAAAGGAAGGAGAGGAAGATGAGCTACCCAACCCCCACGCACCTTCTTCTAGAACACATTCCATAAATGACTTGCGCTCCATCATCTTTTGCTTAATGGAGCGCTTCCTCTTTATCCATACACCGAAAAGTTGCACAAAATATCCACTCAGCAGCAAAGATCCATCGATATCGGACCGTCTCGGCGCGCCATGATAGATTTCGATGGCGGGACCGGCACTTGCGACCCCAGATGAGGCAGGCAGGTATCATGGTGCGGACTAGGATGAAGCTGCGCTGAGAGTGTGAGGTTTTTCGTATTGGCCTGTATTTGGGTCATTTACAACAGAAGCTGTCAGTCAATCAACTCGAGACGAAACCTGCACCTTTGTTTCTCAGCTTATTCAAGCATCATCCGACCTTTGACCAGATGAAAAAAAAAACCAAAAAAACAACAACAGGAGGATTACTCCAGTGACCAACATCCAATCTAACTCAGAAAAAGACCCAATCTGTCCACGACGAATTGGCCCATGATGCCCGGTGTTGGAGTCTGAGTTAGCCCCTGCATGAACATCATCATCTTGCTTTGCGACAAAGAACCCCTGGCTGAAACAGGAGCCCAACGTGAGACGAGGGACCCCCATGTAAGCGTCTCAAGCCAACACAACTGATGCATGAGATCCTCTAACATCTGTCTCGGTAGTTTTGCTGGCCCTCTGCTAGCCCACTATCTACAGGCTACCATGTTCTCGACCTGAATCATAGCTTCTTGACCTGGACGCAAATAAGCTCGTGTTCTCACCTCAGAGCGCAGTGACCATCAAGACGTTGGAAACCATCGTGTCGCATGTCACGAGGAGCGAGTAACTTTTGCATGAATGGTTCATCCCGTTGGCTCAATAGTCAAACCATAATTGACCCCCTTGGACCCTTGGATCGCTCGTAATGGGGACATGCGCGCAACACTCGTGCCTTGAACCCTGGCTCGTATCGTAACGTCACAGTTCATCGTGCATCATTCCATCCCGTCCCGTCCCATGGCCAGTTTGAAGTTTCCTGCTCTTCTTCTCCTTTCCAACACCAGTTAACGACTTTTCGCATGCCATAAACCGCCAAGAGCGCATCTTTCCTTTGTCATTCTCATTCTGTTACTCTCTTTCAAGGCTGGTCCTTTATTTTCCCCCACTCATTTACTGGATGCTCAGTCAGTGACTACGATCGTCACCACAGTCATTTCCCTGATACCCACTATCGCTGTGAATACATCAAGGGACAGCGACTTTGGACGAGGCTTCTTGTCCGAGTAATACTTGATCGAAACTAAATCCTTCTTTCTGGAAAAGAAAACCATCACATAAGACTTCAATGGCACCCACCGTCGATAGCCGTCAAAGTCGATGGCAGATGGAGGCAAAGAGGGGATTCAGAGGGACGCTGCCAGACTGGACGCGCGCGGAGGATAGCGATCATGAATACGATGTCACGATAATGAGGAGGCGTAAGCAAAGGTCGAGAGTTCGCCGAGATGATAGCAAGGGCCCGTCCGTGGAGCAGACTGTCACGTTATCCCCATCACCACGGTTCGCGACGTCGGCCATCCAGGAGCGATCGGATGAGGAAACTCAGAGCGAGAGTGATAGCGATTCCGACAAGAGTGAAACCGAGTCCGAGAAAGATATCACCAAGGAAGAACTGCCAGTGATGAATGCTCCGTCGCTGGCAGCTCCATCAGCTGAAGGTAGTGTTCCAAGATCTGGTGAATCTGTGATGGTAAGTTTGACTCGTTCGTCTCGACGGCTTTCTTACATTGAGACCCCCCTTTCTGACCGGAGGAAATTCGTGTAATGAACTGTGATGTACTGACATCTGAAAGATATCCGACTCAAGCGGCATTCACTCCAATGTTCACAAGATCCTGCTGGGTGTGGGATCAGTTGGTATGACCTACTTTAAGCCCCATTTCAAGCACGCGTATCTACGGCTAACCTATTTTCAGGTGCCTTTCTCCTCTTGCTTGGAATTATCTTCATCGCCTGGAAGTTCTACAAGAGAAGATCACATGAGAAGAAGACTGCTCCTGTCGACAATATGGCTTTTGAAAAGCCCAGCCGCCTCGAAAACCTAGTATCCAAGGTACCCTTCCTTGGCTCGCGTTTTGGTCACCAAGGCTGGTACACCATCGACAACCCTTCTCAGGGTAGCTTGGAAAAGAAGCAGTCCGCGCCCACCATGTCTACCTCTCGCCGCCTCAACTCGGACATCTTTGCTCCCAACAAGCCAAGGGGCGTTTACCGTATGGCAAGCACCAGGACAGCAGCGACGAACCTCGATCTCGATGCCGTCAGCCCTACGAGTACTATGTTTATCGAAAGCACTGCGGTTCAGGTCCAAGTCGTCGCCCGTCACGACCCCAGGGCATCTAATGAGTCCCTTCACCGGTGGCAGCACAAGCGGGTCCCTTCGACGACGCCATATGCCTACGATGTTGGTAGACGCCGAACAGGCACCAGCGAACTCTCTTCTATCTCCTCAGGCTTCGGCGACGGCGACATTGTTATTACACCTACCTACCAGACCGTTCAGACCATCCCTTCGCAGCCCCTAGCCGTGGTAACCCCCTCACGGCAGTCTACTTTACGGTCCACCAGCACACTTGGCCGAAGAGATACCGCATCCACCGTGGCATCGCTGGATGTTCGACCGCGATTCCACAGCGTCAACTCGTGGGTGAAGCAGCAGAATGGACACTTGCGCCGGGCTCAGCGACAACAGAGCAGTAGCTCCAACGGAGACACCCCTCCCGTTCCAGTATTGGCTGCGCCGCCAGAACAAGAATTCAAGCTGATGATGCCCGACGGCGAGAGGCCACGACCGGTGGAGATGGTGTAAGGCTCGGTCAGGTAATGAGAAAAAGGTAGTTACGCTTAGGAGAGGAGTATGGTACGCTTAGCAGAGGAGTATGGTTTCAAAAACATGGATGATTGAAATGCGGAGAACTGGGGGGGGATCGGGACTATAAATAAGTAAAACGCAGAAAAACAAAGTATACTTAGGTTTCTATGTCTATCAATCGACTAGTCTCTCATCATGACTCCTTTTTTCTTTTGTTTTTGCCAGTCTTGCCCTTGTTGCTCCCCAGTCTATTTAGCAGGGTACATCTCCCAGAAGCCAATCTCCATCTGATGGCTGTTAGCAAACCTCTTCTACACAAGAAACGCGAGGAGATTACCTTGAGAGCATGGATAAAGATCTTGACTAGCTCCTCGATCCGAGAGGGCGACTGTAGCTGAATGTGCTTCTCGAGCAGATCTGCGTGTGCTGTTAGCATCCCCACACGAGGTCGTAACCTCCAGAGAAGATAAAACGTACCACTCCCCAGATTGACGGCTTCGACGTAGTCTTCGGCGTTGTAGTTCTCAATCCAGGCCCAGTACGTGTTTCCCTGGCGTACCGTACGTTCGTGGGATTGCAGCATCTTTGCAACGGCGCCGTAGCCTAGGAGGCAAGGGGCGAGGGCCATCTGGAGACCGAGCCAGTCGCCATTTTGGCCGATGTCAAGGACGTAGCGGGTGTAAGCGGTGCAGGCTGTCGAGGGTGAGCGTATGCTGCTGGTATGGGGAGGGCTGGCCTACCTTGCTTCTCCTCCGTGGCAGTTATGTCGGCAATGGAGATGCCAAAGGATTCGCAATACGAGGTGTGGAGCTTCAGTTCGTGCATGATATGCTGAACGATTTCCGTCGCCTGGAGAGATGTCGTGGTTAGTTTACCATATAGACTAGTTTGCAGGGAAGCGATGGCGGTGCGCACTCTGGAAATGTCCTCGATGTTCTGCGCCTTGTAAGCAGCAAGGGCGTTGGCACGCGAGAAGTGAATCTGTTCAAGATCCCCGGGTTAGCATGTGCTGAGTAGGAAAAGGCTGATTAGTCTGCGCACTAGGTATAGATAGTCCTGGACAATGTATCCTTTGAAAGACTCAATGGGTAGGGTTCCATCACCCATGGCCATGACAAACGGATGATGAACAAACTCCTTCCACACGTCGCGGACATCGGATCGCTCGAGGAGCCATTCGATAAAGTATCCCCTATCCGACCAAGTCAACGATGCTACTCTAACTTAGGATAGAGACTCACGGAGTAAAAGGAAGTGTATAGGTTGAGTGGAAGTGGTTCAAAGGACCGTGGCCCTTGCCCAGACCAGGTGCCGTGCGAATCGCAACCTCAATGTATCGACAAGCCGAGCGAACGGCGGTTGGTATGTCGAGTCCCTTGGCCAGGTTAGACGCAATAGCAGCTATGTTCCTGTCAGCTTACAATTCATCTTCCCTCTTGATCAGTAAAGGGGCCACTTACACGCCAGCGAACATCCAGTGCCGTGAGTGCTCGTACTCGCCTGGTACGGACTCTGCACCCTCACAACCTCCCCATCACCACCGACCAAAACATCCACGACGACTTTTCTCTCCTCTTCCTTCTCTGCTGCGGTCAAGTCGTCCTTCATGGGGCGATGTCCGCCCTTGACGAGCACCCACTTGGGACCCATAGCCTGAATCCGTCGGGCCACATCTTCGAGG
The DNA here is from genome assembly GCA_021730345.1 of Fusarium cicatricum. Lineage (NCBI taxonomy): Eukaryota > Fungi > Ascomycota > Sordariomycetes > Hypocreales > Nectriaceae > Fusarium > Fusarium cicatricum. The sequence goes on along the minus strand of JAJODA010000133.1, from coordinate 14,277 downwards.
TCCTCGACGCCTCGCACCTCGGGAACGGTCTGACCGTTCTGAGAGAAGATGAGGCATGCTTCGGGGATATTGGGCGTGAGGACTGTGGTATGCGGGAGGAGGTGTTTGCAGAGGTGCTGGATAGCTTCGTCGGGCAGTAGTGTGGCGCCGGATGTTGAGACCATTACCTATGAGTGTAAGAAGCGCGTTTGTAAAGGAAGAAATAATTACTCACGGGGTCGATGACGAGAGCTGGGATGTTGTGCTTGGCCACTATCTTTGCAACCATCTCTATCGTGTCCGCCGTAGCAAGCATGCCTATATACAGTCCAAGTTAGCCCTTTTTGCACATCTTTTGGACACGACTCTGCATCTCACCCGTCTTGATGACATCGACGCCCACGTCCTCGACACAAGCATCGATTTGCTGAGCCACAAAGCTGGCAGGTACAACGTGAATGTCCTTGACGCCCTGAGTATTTTGCGCAGTGAGGGCCGTAGTGGCCGTCATGGCGTAGCAGCCATGGGCAGCGATGACTTTTTGATCCGCCTCGAGGCCGCTATGTATAATAAACCATCAGCCCATCTTGAGTGACTGTAGATATCTCTTGACACAGCCCACTTGGACGCTCGAAAGAAGCTCAACTTACGCCCCGCCCGAACTGTCCGACCCTGCAATGACGAGCACTCGTCCTTGTACCATGATGCTGACTTCTCCTCCTATACTATACCTTGTATGAGACAAAAGAAGAGTAAGAGGTATCGTAAAAGTATACGTGTAGGTCAAATAGCAAAGTTAAAGTGATCAAGCCTTAATCGCGCGTCACAACCTGCCTTTCATGTATTAGTGGGGCCCATCACCAGAACCTGGAAGGTCATGGTAGAGTACTTGCACGCCCAACTTCATGATGCTGAGAGTAACTTATCAGGAGTCGTATGTAGAAATTGCCGATATCATGATAGTTCACGGTCCTTGTTTGACGAATCTATTTGTAGATGTTCTTCTCCTACTTCATGTCCTCATCAAACTATCAAACGCCACCCAAGATGCTTTTCATCACCCCTCAACCTCGTCAGATATATGTCATCTTTCACAACAAATGAACAATGCCTTAAATCGCTTCAAGATCCGCAACTCGTAATCAGCTGACCACGCTGCTACTGACCAGACAATGGACCAGAAGCCTCCTCTCCTTGACTCCTTGCCCCCAAAAAACTCCTTGACCCAAAATCCAGCCCTGACCCCGGTCCCTAACCTGCTTGACATAAGGTAAACAGATATATACAGTTGCCAGAAATCCGACTATATCTTTGACTTTGCAACATTTGCTCTCCTCTGCCTATGCTCCAATATTGTCGTCGTCGTTGTATAGTCAAAGCTTGATCCACCTCAGGCTGCCTCCCAGGCCCCGTTCTTGTCACTTCTCAAAAACCAGATCAGCGTCTCATACCGAGGGCGACTGATGTGATGTTTGGTGGTGGCACCAGCGGTTCGCTGATGCTCCGCTGTCTCTCTGTTCTGTCATCACCAGAACTGCCATCTCCGTCCCCGCTGTCCTCCTCACTCTCTTCTTGACTGCTGTCGTCTTCGCTGCTGTCACTATCCTCCTCTTCCTCGTCAAAGACAATCTGCCGCATCACGTTCTTGTCGAACAAGTCGATCACCATCCTTCGCACACCCAGCCGATAGTGGTTCCATTCCATCGCGCTCATTACTTCCTTAAAGAATTCGGTGCTCCGGAATGCACTTGGCTTATGTGATCTCAGCTTCTGAAGGTCTGTGAACGCCTTTTTGTAGAGAACCATATTCCCTAGGTCGACAATGAGCTCAAGAACCCTCTTGTTCACATCCGCTTCGCTCAGCAGAGGTGGCAGCGCTGCAGCTTCGAGTGGCGGGCGCGCGGCGCGCGGCGGTGGTGGTTCTTGGGCTGTTCGTTGACTCGGAGGCAGTACAATCGACCCTACCGTCTTCTGCTTCCATGGCTCTAATGAAAGCAGCTTGGATAGGTTGTTGGGAATACAGAACCCAAGGGACGTGCCCATGGGCGTCGTGTTTGCATCCCATCCATTCTCTGACAGAATCTCCAGGCCATGTGTAGAGCGGGAGACCAAACCGAGCACAAAAAATGCTGTACCGCGAAGGCTCATCACCTCATGATGCTCAGCAATCTTGATGATATGTTCCACCACATCACTAGACTCCAAGAAAGGCGCTCCGAGTTCCATTGACCCAACGTTACCGACTGCCCAAAGGCATCCCTTGACCTTCGTAAGCATCTCTGCGTCGCTCTTATCCATCCCGTGCTCTCGGATGGTCGCTGCAAACTCCTCAAAGTGGCCTTTATCGCTGAGCAGCCTGCAGCCCTCCTGAGTGCGCGTCAACTCCCGGTAAAAATGCGGTGGGACATGGCTATCGTGGAAATCGCCATCTAGTTCGCCGTCATCGAATAAGCTCAGGCGATGATTCTGTTCATCTGAATCGATGAGGAAAGCCTTGGCCAGACTTGCCTCGATGAGCCTGACATAGCTATCGTTACGTCCCAGAAACCAGTCATCCATCTCGTTGCTGATATAGTCCAACCCGTCCAAGTAATGGTATCCAATGGATGTCGACAAGAACCGCAGAAGTAGGGGCGCTCCAATCTCGCCAAGGTGATCAAGGGCCGGTCTGCATTCGACGATGTACTCCAAGTACGTCTTTCGATTGCAAGCCTTCTCTAGAATCTTGACTGCCGTCGCGCATACCTCGATTTCAGGGTCGTACAGCTGTGTGACGAGCAGCTGAATTGCCCACTTTGAATCACCCACTCCACCCTGCCCGTTGACCGACGGCACGGGTCGAATAGCGTATTTGCGGAGCGCGTTGGTCGCGTGAATGCGAATCTCCTTGGTCCCGGCTGTCAGAGCTTTGGAAACCATAACGCGGGGGTGTCCTTGAATGCTGTAGTCAAAGTTGGATAGAAGCAGCTTGATGAGGTCAGGTCGCTGCTTCAAATCTATAATGTGGTACATCATGTTGAACATCCTCCACCTCTCCAGCAGCTGAAGGCCTTTGGGGTCACCGCTGAGAACACTCAACATGGGAAAATAGCCTGCACAGAGCGTATCGGAAACTCGATCCCTCGAAAACATGGGATACTGTGCTGTAAGTCCACTAGTCTAAGCTATTATTAGTATCAGAGTATAAGTATCGGTGAAGAGGTCTTACCGGATCGCATTGTGCGAGGCATTCCGCTATCTGTCTGAGCAATTTGCTGTCCGCCAAGAACTTGATCCCTTCTGGAGACTGCAGTAGTGAGTGCATCAGCACACAACCCGCTCTGATGTACTTCTGAGTGCCGCGCGTGTTCTTGACGTCGGCAAACCTATACTTGAAGGGTCGATAGAAGCTGATGATTCTTTTCATAAACTTGGACGCCTTGATGGCTTCTTCAAGACGTTTCCCGCTCTGCAGCGGGCCATCAATGACCTTGATGATGGTTTCCCAGTTCCACTTGGCATAATTGGAGCTGTTGAGTACGTTGCTGTCGATGAGCAGCTGCCTGAACGTAGCGTCATCAAAGTTCATGGACGAATTGGACTTCTTGGTATCGTCCAGTGCGGTCAGGTCAGCCATGCTGTTGCTTGAGGGCAGCGCCCCAGATACAGCGCCTGATGGCGCGCTTCTAAACAATGTCCTGCTGACACTGCTAATTTGATAAACAATCCCTGACGCAACCCAGTGGTCCTCGTTGCCAATATTAGCAGCGGACGAAAAGAGCTCTGGAAGAAGGTGAAGCTCTGCGCTCCAAGAAGGAGGGAGAAGGCGGCTGGCCAGCTTGAGCACTTCACCAATCAGCAGAGTTGTCTTGCGTTGAAGAGTCGGATTCTCATCCTCCCGAGCAATCTTCAGAAGCACTGGTAGCAGGCCAGCACGGATAAAGACAGCAAGTAGCAGAGCTGTGTAGTGTTCCACAAAGTTTTGCTCGCCAGTGTCTTCTTCCACAAAGGATGGTTGACCCCTGTCCCTGCTATTTGGTGACTTCAGATTAGCCACTCTGCCATATGTTGTCAACCTTCTTCCAGCCAGGAACGAGGTCGCCCAAGCTGGTGGTTTGATGCGCAAAAGCGAGAACATGAGATCGAGGACAGTCTCGCGAACCGTATCGCTTGGTAGTAGCATACTCGTGATGATGGATCGAATCGCGCGTAAGTCGTACATGCAGAGGGTCATGATACCCGGCCACGACTTCAATGCCGTGGCGATGGCTTTGGAGTTTTGTTTCATGACACTTTCGTTCGTGAGGAGCTGATCGGTGAAGACGGTGAATAGCACTTCCAGACCATAACCGGGCTGTATAAACTTTCGTTTTCGTGGCGAATCAAGGAGATAGAGAAACGCCGAGGTCAAGCTCTCCGGAGCCTTGTAAATACCTTCTGAGAGTGCCTCAGACAACGGTCCTAAGCCTCCGGATGCCACCAGCAATGAAGGATCTTGTACCAATATCTCGGCCAGCGTTTCGATGCAAATAGGTCGGAGACGATCCGCATCCTGCTCAGCGGCCTGGGCGTTTGTTCGACGATCCTCTCCATGCTCTGCAACTGCGACGATAGTGCGCACAACTGCCCTAGAGATCTCCTTGACTCCGCCCTTGACATCGAGAAACGCGCGCACGAACTTGAGAGCCTGCTCACGTTCTACGTCGGCCTTTCGATAGTTGTTCAACGACCTGTGGAAGTCAGCAGTAAACTTGACCCAGAACTCGGATTACGTACCGAATCACTAAGTAGTCAGTGTTCAAACTTCGAATCTTCTTTAGAGAGGCCACGTCTGAAATGGCATATCTTATCATTCGATAACCGGCCGCAACAACCTCTCGGCTTTCGCTCAGGAGCATAACCTGCATACGAAGCCCAAAGACAGACCAGACCAGATCGTACTTGAGGGTCGGATACCGCTTGAAAAGGTCGACCAACTGATTCCCCCGTGAGACGTAGTACTCGGGCGTCATACCCTCAACCTCGAGCGCCTGAAGGAGTTCTGCTAGCGCAAAGGTTGGGCTCTCTGTCGGTTCCTCTCTGTCGGATTCTGCAACAGATCGTGCCACGCTCTGCGGTGAGCGCAGCCCGGTTGGCTTGCTGGACTCGATAACATTGCTCTGAGTTCGGTTTCGGGTTGGAGTGCTTGGCGGGGCTTGTCGTGTGCGATGACTATCGGATATTCGCTGACGTAGCTCCTTGATGCGCGAGTTACTGGCGTTGAGCTCTGCCTCAACTTTCTGCCGCTGCTCTTTGGTCTGCTTCGCTTTCTTAGAGTTAAGCGCCTCGAGCATGTTCTCGCTGCCCTCCTTGATCTTCATCTCGCGATTGAGCCTTTCTTTGAGATTTGCTAGAGCTTGCTCTGCTATAGAGTCCGCATCGTCCTCTTCCACTTTATCCATGAAGTTGCCTGGATACACAGACCCCGCATCCGTCCTGCTCCCAGCCCGGCTACGCAGCTCAGAGCTGAAGCTGCCAGGGGCGACATTGAGACTGCTCCCGCGTGGAGCAAAGGACACGACCGAGGCTGAGAGATTGCGGGCGTTGGCGCCATTGGGAGGCTGGAGGCCGGAGCCCTCGCGGTCGAAGCTCGTGCGGCCAGATAACTGCTGAGGGAGGTTCTGCTGGGAGGACTGGTTCGGAGGGGTCATGCCCTTCTGAGCTGCGGCAGAGGAGCTCAGCATGTCGACGGAGAGCGGCCCACCGGTTGGGACGGGGCCCTGGCGCGGTGGTAGGGCATCCGTCGATTGCTAAAGCGGCGGATGAGTGGAATGCGGCGGATGCGATCGCGGTCGAGGTTAGGGCTATGATGTCGTTGGAGGAGAGCGACGGTTCGATCGCGTATAGGTAGCGTCAAGGGTGCAGCGATAGTGATCGGACGTTGAGTCTATAGATCCGACCGTGCTAACCTGACCGTCGGGTCGAGCGAGAGTCGGAGGAAATGTCGAGTCCAGAAATAGAAATCCGGATTCAAGCTCAAGGTTGGAGGAGAGCGGAGTCGGTTGATTGCTTGCGTGGATGTGGAGGCTCTGCAGCCGCAAAAGCGAGAGCTATAGCAGTAACGTTCAAGCAGCAGAGACAAGAGGCTGAAAGGATCGAGAGGGACCAGATCGCCAGCGGAAGCAACAACCAGCTGCCCGTATTACCAGTCTCAGAGCGAAACGAAGGAGGCTCGACGTGCAGGGCGACAGGGTTTCGACAAAGGAGCGGCGAGTTGATTGGAGCATCGACTCGGAGGTTGTTGGCTGCGGGTAAGGAAAGTGGAGGAAGACCCAGCCAGGTGGTGATGGCGAGGGGTCGGCGCCCCGGGGCGGTGCATTGTAAGCGGGCACTAGCTGAGCGGACACCTGTAGATGCGCTGTAGCTGCTGGATGCTTTGGGTGGCTCAAGTAGGTGGCATTGAAAAGCTGGGGAACCTTCTGTTTACTGCAGATACTTGGATGGACTTTTATCATGAGAGCCAAGATGATAGATGACAGCGGTTTTGCAGTGGATAGGAGTTGTCGTTTATGTTGAGAGTTTTCAACATATTGTTAGCCCAACTGGTATGTCTGAGTTAGCACTTAAGCTGTCGTGATGGAATTGCACCTATCCTTAAATTACGGACTGTAGGTCTTGACACCTTGGAAGGCATCCGCAGCCTACATCATCTCAGTTGGCTTCACTTTTCCCTCACCTACACGAACCATCTTGCACCTCGGCTTCCTCAGGCTTCCACTGCCATCACCTTAACCCCCGATCATTCGGAAATCATGCCATCAGAGTCGCATTGGGACCAGGATTGCTTTGTAGATAACTCAGAGTCTCGAAAGTGCCAGATAAGATAGGCAGGTCATGATAAGCATCCGCTAATATGGCGGCTCCCGATGCGTAGCATCTAAGGGACCCGGCGTCCTCCGTGCCCCGACACCGACCCTCGTCGCACCATGAGAGCCTTCAATTCGCTACGAATGCTATTGAGCCACTTCGCAATGGGCGCTTGTTGATGTAATTATCGCCGGCGTCCGTCTGGGGAAGCTGTCAACCGTCTCTGGGAAGAGGGGCTGATGTCTCAGGCCGCATCGGGAACGGTTATATATTGAGAAGCTTACCTCTTCTGTGAACCTGTAGAGTTCCTCTGAATCCTTACACATCTTCACCGTCATCTCTCACAAGTGCGAGAACCGGGATCGAATCAGTCGACAACCATCTACTGACTTGCTCGCTCATCCTCGTGCAACTGATACACCGTCTGGAACCCCTCCTCCGGCATCTACTACACGTCTCCAGCTTGATCCCTTTGGTGTCCAAGCCTCAAATACTTACTTCGAGAGCAAAGAACTCCTCCGCCATGCCTTACGTATCCTCTGCCCGCTACGGCAAGGACAATGTCCGCGTCTGCAAAGTTGACCGCGATGCCAACACCGGCGTCCAGACCGTCACGGAAATGACTGTCTGCTGTCTCCTCGAGGGCGAGATCGAGACTTCATACACCGAGGCCGACAACAGCGTCGTCGTCGCCACCGACTCCATCAAGAACACCATCTACATCACCGCCAAGGAGAACCCCGTCAACCCCCCGGAACTATACGCCTCCATTCTCGGCAACCACTTTATTCAAAAGTACGGCCATATCCATGTTGCAAACGTTAGCGTCAAGACGGTGCGCTGGGCACGCCTTGACATTGACGGCAAGCCTCATCCCCACAGTTTTCTTAAGAACGGCGAGGAGACGAGGAACGTCGAAGTGCGTGTGAGTCGCCAGGACGGCATCGAGATCAAGAGCTCCATTGTCGGCTTGACTGTTCTCAAGAGCACGGGATCTGCTTTCCACGGTTTTGTACGTGACGAGTACACCACGCTGCCGGAGACCTGGGATCGCATCTTTTCGACAGACGTGGATGCTTCATGGAAGTGGGAGAAATATGACAGCGTTGCCGCTGTCGAGGCGGCTGTCCCCAAGTTCGACAAGTCCTGGGAGGTGGCGCGAAACAGCACCCTCAAGGTGTTTGCAGAGGATGAGAGCGCGAGTGTACAGGCCACCATGTTCAAGATGGCCGCCCAGATTCTCGAAGCCGTTCCTGAGATTGCCACTGTCACTTACTCACTGCCAAACAAGCACTATTTTGAGATTGGTAAGTCCATCCGCACTACACTCACCGTCACATGTATATGCTGACCCATCGTCAAGACCTAAGCTGGCACAAAGGCCTTAAGAACACCGGCAAGGATGCCGAAGTGTATGCCCCTCAATCAGGCCCCAACGGTCTCATCAAGTGCGAGGTGTCCCGGGATAATCTGCAGGCGAGGCTGTAAGCAAGCCTTCAAGACGAAATTGTTACTGTCGTGATACACGGCTGTCTGGATATGATGAGATATGATAAAGAGATTGATACCAAGAGACTTGGGTAGATTCGAATAGCCATGCTAAGAGCAATTGATTTGAGCCTTTGATCTAGTAATACTTGAAGCACCCGTGCTCGCATTTGCTGCTTAAGCTCTCCTCGTAGTCAGTCGCCGCAGAAAAACACCTGTGAGCACTTCCATTATAAAAAAAAATTGTTTGTCGATTGCTTGATGCTAGGTCATGAGAGATGCCCATAATATTGGTACAGATAGTACAAGACTTTCCCCGTCCGCCTACAATATTTCTACAGCAGAATCACACCCTCCCTCTCCTAGAGTGTCGTGTCTCTAGAGTGTCGTGTCCCCTCTCCCTTATAACCTCTTCTTGTCCGCCTCGCGAACCTTGTCCACTGCCTTCTCCCAGCCCTGCTTGCCGACCTGAATACCAGCGAACCGTATCAAGTTCTGCTTGTACGGGTGAGCGTCGCCCTCAAACGCCTTGAGCCTCGCCAATCGCTTGTCTCGCAACCTGTTCTTGGGCAGCATGCCGCGCACCGCCTTGCGAAGCACCTCGCTGCCGCCGTGCTGCTCCATCAACACGTCCATCGTCACCGCTTTGAGTTTACCAGGCCGGGTCGAGTGTCGGTAGTACATCTTCTGCCACTTCTTGCGGCCGGTTATGTGCAGCGCCGCGCAGTCGGTCACCACCACGTAGTCGCCGCAGTCGGTCGAGGGGTCGAAGATGGGCTTGTGCTTGCCCATGAGGAGGACGGCGATGCGCGAGGCGAGGCGGCCAAGAGAGGGGGGCGTCACGCCGGGTTGGCTCGAGAGAGTGGCATGAGGAGCAGAGGCGGAGACACCGTGCCATACTCGGGAGTAGGCCAGTTTTGTCTATTAAGGCTTGTTAAGATAGGAGAATACATCAAGGTATCGTGGGTTTGCGTACTAGACCGAGGACCTGAGACATCGTGACGGTATGAGAGAGGTCAATTCCTTGAGGAGAATGGCTTCAATCGGTTCGGATCAGCCAGAGAGCCCCAGAGGAAGAGAATTGGGCCGCCGTTGAAGCTGCGCTGTGCCGTATCGCGAGATCTGCCAGACGAATCCGCTCAATCAATGAAAGTTTGATGCCAAGGCTCAATTGCTGACTCAGGATGAGCTCCAGTCACGTGCTGTTACAGCATTCCCGAAGTCGGTGGTGGACCTGCGCCGGGGGTCGGGGAGGATCAAGTCCCGATGGTATCACTTGATTGTGGATTTCAAAGCAGTAATAAATCTCGGTCTCCTCAAAAATGGCGCCTAAGATTACACCTCCTCGGGCTCTTGCAGCAGCATCTCTCTTTGTGATAGCTGGTTACTCGGCGTACCAATACAGGATTTCTCGCATCAATTCTAAGAACACGCCCTCCACAGGTAGGGCAATTTTGCACGGGGCTCTCTCTTACACCGGCAGTGTGGACTAACGGATCTAAGCAGCACCCGGCAACATGACTGTTGATAACTCGTTTGAGGTACGCCCAAACTCTCAAGAATGAGTCACGACTGCAGATAAGGGGACGACAGAGCGGTTGAGACAGGAAAATCATGGACACTAACGGGACGTCCCCAAGACAGACCCTCTTCGCCGTGCCGTTGTCATGTGACGGCTGTATCAAGTCGGTTTCAGACTCTCTGTACCAGCTGAACGGCATCAACAAGGTCGAGGGCAACCTGAAGGACCAGTTGATATCAGTAAAGGGCACAGGTAAGTCGTTTCAAGCGACTGAACTTACAAGTGCTGACTGACACTCCTCATTCAGCTGCTCCGTCAGCTATCGTGGAAGCTATCCAGGCAACCGGTAGAGACGCTATTTTGCGTGGATCAGGTGCTTCAGACAGTATGTGCAAAAGTCTTTTCTATAGCCATGCTACGATGCCTCCGCTTGTTGTAGCCGAATGTGTTCAGGTGCCGAGTTGACTTAGCGACTAATGAGAGTTGGCTAATTTGTGACCACCCAGCCGCCGCTGTCAGCATCCTCGAGACCTTTGAAGATCCTGTGGAAGGCTTTTATGAGGAGCCAAGTCGAGATGTAAGGGGACTGGCGAGAATGGTCCAAGTAAGCTCAGGACGGACGCTGGTCGATCTGACTATCCGCGGTGTTGCACCGGGTACATATCGAGCCTCGATCCGCGCTTACGGAGACCTGAAGCACGGCGCGCGATCAACTGGACCTGTGTGGGCAGGAGATGAGAAGGAGCCTCGAGGCACTCTGGGCGTGGTTGAGGTTGGCAAGGATGGACGAGGAGCGACGTTTGTGGACCACGGATTCCAGATCTGGGAGGTTATCGGGCACGCCATGGTTCTGACCCGGCAAGAGGAGGGAGCCGAAGCGCTAAAGAATGATAAGAACACTGTCGTGGGCATCATCGCAAGAAGCGCAGGCATGTGGGATAACGACAAGACGGTGTGCTCCTGCACAGGCAAGACGCTCTGGGAGGAGCGCAAGGACGAGGTTCAGAAGGGGATGCTGTGATAGCGAGGCGTATTGCTGGGTGTGGCTGGCGAGTGATGCTACAACATTGCCAAGGGCGATACGATCAAAGTTGTCACTATCGTGGCATGATGCATCTCCGGCATTGAATACCACTCGTCCAGTCCGTGCTTAGCTCTCCGCAAACTTGAAACCAAGCACATGCCATGAGTCCTTGTCGAAGAGTCATATGTGAAAGATCTGTGGCATATCGGCCGTGCTGCGGCGATATGTGGCGCGATATCTTACCTCGAGACCAGATCGAGCATGGGGTCGAGCGACGATAATGGTTCGATACTGCTCCGCGTCTTGAACGTGCTCTGGTCCTTGTAGGGTTTACGCGCCACTGAATCGCAGGAAAATGTATGATTTCGATACTTACATAGGCAGCTAAAGGCGGCTCAGACTCAGGATTGTTGCTGGTTGGTATACGTCCGCTAGAGAAAAGGGGCCCCCCTGACGAGGTGAAGTGAAGCCTGGCACTTTGCGTATGAATCCACGTAGTTACTGAACACTGCGAAATTGAGACCACTAGTGAATCAGCAGCACGGATGTGCGGCAGTTAGAATCTGCCGGGACGAAGATGAAACCTCAAGACATGCCGCAGAACCATAGAACAACATGCGAGACGACGGTGTAGGTGAAGCTGCATCAACTGTCCCGCCGTTCTGGTCCCCTTTCCCACCTTGACGTCAGTTAGCTTGATGATGGAGGAGCACTGGGGGTGAAAACCCACCGATTCGAGGCCGGTAGGTTCCGATAGCGTGGCAGTTTCTAGCACGGGGAAAAGATGAGACGAAGGGCATAGGGACAGGAGGTAATGTGTAAGAGAGGAGATGGGCGTGTGGGAAAAGACTTGGCGGAGCAGATCGATCTGACGTATTTGATAAGGTATGTTGTTTGAGAATAACACAACGTCACTCGCAAGTTGAGACCTAAGTCCTGCCATGACGTGAAAGATTAATAGTGAAAGGTCAAGAACGGAAGTTGAAAGCTAGGTAGAGAGAGGAGTAAAAGTTGAAGCACAGTGGACCTTGATGGATGCGGCCAATCCCCTCATAAGCTGGTTAGTCCAGTAGAGTTATCGACTAACAACATCATCTGTGCTGAGTATGGACATTGAGCTACCGAAATAATTGACAAAAGAAGAATTCGTAGTTTTATCATTTGGATTTTTTTTGGATCATAATTTGTTGGGCAGTGATATTTAACTATAACCGACCAAGTAGGCCACGATTGTATTGTGGGCTTGGGTTATGAAAGCTATCCAGTCCTTATTGACCAGATATTTAATCCTTACCTACCAGACAGCTTCCGCAACCCAAGACCTTCTTGCTGGGCAGGAAATGACAGCTCGACCTTTGGATTAATAGCAGGAAACGACTACCTACAACGGCGTTGGGCATAGCATAGCTGGTCTCAGCCTGTAACCTCGGTCGTGTCCTTGTTTCTGTTGGATCTCGGAACGGCAACCAGCCGACGGGCAAAATGTGTCAGTTCCCCCTGTTATCCAACGGCCTCCAGCGCAGGGAGTAAGCTTAATCTGAGAATGGAGTTGGACGTTAGAACCAACAGGGGCATTTTCAAGATGGGATGAAGAGCCCTTTCGTGGCTGGTGGGTTGGTTGCACATGAGTTTGATGCGTGTTGAGTGGGCGCATTAGTGCACGACGTGGGCGGCAACCGAAGCAAGGGATAGGCTGGGAGCATTTCAAGCACTTTAATTCCATCATGTTATCATCGTGACCTGGCGGGAGAAAAGTCAAGCTGTCGGTGCCGGAGTCTTCCACATGATTCCCGTCGCTGCGGCTTGGCAACGGAGGCCAAGATCGCTTAAAACTCTTCTTCTGGTAGTCGCTAGGATGAGATCTCGGCTCTATCATCACCACGGCAAAATTCATTAGGGCCCTCTTCTTCACCGCAGCTCCACTGCCCCTCGCATTTCTTCAAGGTCAAGTGCCACTCCTCGAGCTCATCACCATCCCGTGCTCTCGGGCCCGAAGCTTTGGATTCCATCGATTGGGTTGCTTCGTTAGCTTCGCCATGCGTCCCGTCTTCTTAGGCCTGCGGGGGGCTATCACCCAAAACTACTCATGTCAGCTCCATCACGGCGCTTAGAGTCTACGTTGGGTTGACAAGACACACGTCATTCGGCGCCGATGGCCTGGTCGAATATTGGTTGCATTTAATGAACAGCCTATCAGCCACGCGGCTTGACCAGGGTATCTGCTCGTTATTTCCAACGCTTGTGCGCGCATGTCGAGGGAAGCATCTGCGGGAGCCACCGCCATATTGCTCCCGAGGTCAGATAGGCGCTGAGGGGTGGGCCGTGTTAGGGGCTCCAAGTCGACCTACTGTCCGAGGACCCTGAAGGGGTAAAGTAACGGATCCATGTCGAATCACAAGATTCAACCAGGATGAACCAGCACCTGTGACAGTTGCTGCAGCAGGTATGAGAAGCGCCTGGCCGTCCAGCCAAAACCCCGGCCCCAACGCAGAGTAATCGATCAGAGTTCGCATCGCACCGTTCGATTCTGGAAAGCATCTGACGAGGCTGAAGAAAGTAGTGGTTCGATGAGAGACGAGAGGGAGCATCGTGGGTGGAAGGGCAAACCGCATAGTTGTCCGAGCAAGCCCTATATCACATTCAATCCATCACATCACAGCTAGCATTGCCGGGGTGACAGCGTCAGATAGATTGTGAATATGCAATCATTCACATGAAAGTCTGGAGTACGCACTGATGGATGGGGCACTCGGCTTTCTTTTTCAGGGCTGTTAGAGAGACTCAGCGTCCGGTAAGAGTACCCAAGTTTCTTGCATCAGGCCGGTCGATCAGACGTTGCGCATGCATTAAAGTTGTACATGAGAGATCCAGATACACCGTCTGTGAGAGAGGGAAAAGAAAAAAACGTGTAGACCCATGTTGCACATCCCCCTGGCCCGCTAGCAGGTGGTTGTAAAGTCGGCTAGGGCATTTGACCAATTCCCATCGTCTTTACGCGCTCACTCTGGCCGCGCTGGCCACTAATTGACTCGCGCCCAGCGTGGCATATCAAGCCCTGCTGCATTGAATCACCTCCATCACCAGACCATCGGTTCTTGGCTCGTCTTGGGCGATTGAGCGCTTTTGCAGAATCAACGACTTGTTTGGCTCAGATTCTCACGGATTTCGATTTCATTCCCTGCATTTGCATCGTCCAAGGAGAGAAACATCCCACTTACACTGATCCTGTCATGACCAGTTTACACAAGGAGAGACTCGGTCCGCGCCCTAATTCCTTATAATACTAGCTGAGCGGCCAGTCCGATAACCTGCACATTCCATATCAGTATCAGATCGCCATTGCATACAGCCCATCTCATCCGCGTTGTTGGCAGAGGTCAGATATACGCGTTTGACAGCCAACATCGTTTTGCACCAACAACCAACAACCAACAACCAA
>JAJODA010000132.1:0-55850 GCA_021730345.1 Fusarium cicatricum | reverse complement strand
TTTATTATATTTTTATATTAACTTTAGCTAAAGAGGTTAAGAAAAGTATATAGCTTACTTATCTATATAGCTTACTTATTATATATATTATAATATAGATAAAATAAGTATTATAAAGAGACTTAGATATAATAGCTTAGTACTTAGAAAAGTAGAGAAAAGCTATATTATTATTTAGACCCCTAGGGTAAAGACCTAGATTATAATTATTAAGTATATCTTAGTTATTAATATAGTATTAACCCCCTTAGTTATCTATAAGGGAAAGACTATATAATAGTCTTAGTTTCTTAAAGATCGCTATTTTCTTAACTTCCTAACTAATTAGGACTTTATATATAGTAAAAAGAGCTAGATTAATAATATTATTATAACTATCTAGCTTAAAGAGATCTTTATTCCTTAGATATAGCCTAGAGTTAAAAGAGATAAAAGACTTTTTATTATTAATAGCTATAGTAGTTATATTATTAATAAATTTATATTTAAATACTTCTAGAATAATAACTATATATATTATCTACCTTATTTTATATTCTTCTTATATTTTTTAACTCTTTAATATTATAGTCTTTAGTTCCCTTAAGTAGCGATATTATTACCTTATTATATTAATCTTAGGTATTAAAGAATATACCCTAATTAGTAAATATACCTTCTTATATTATTACTATAAAGTAAGGAAGCTAGGGATATTAAAAGATAATATCGTTACTAGCTAGAAATTATTAAGACTATAACTAATATTAATAATAAAGGCCTTAATAAACCTAATAATAACTATATAGGAAGAATACCTAAAAACCCTATTAAAACTAGCCTAATTATTATTTAAGAGTCTAATTAAGACCCTAAAGTTATTATAGTAGCTTTAGATTATACTAGATAAGGTCTCTTTAGCTTCTAAGCTCGATAATATAATCTACCTTATCTTATAATAAGTTAGTAAGGGTATTAACCGCTAGAATATAATATTAGCTAGTTAGGAAAAGAAGCTATAGTTATTTAGGTATAAGAGAGAGGAAATAAAGCCTAAGAGAAAGAAAAAGCTACTTTTTAACCCTAATATATACTTTATAAAGGTAGTAGATATTAATAAGGCCTATAAGGAGATACTTAAACTATTAAAGCTAAAAGAGATATTAAATAAGGTTAGGAAATAGAAAAAAGTAGATCTCTATTATTAATAGTAATTAAAGATTATAGAAATACTAGATTTAGTATTCTTATAATATTATTATATTATTTAAATTAAGTTAGTTTATAAAGGTTAAAATTAGTAATATTATAAAAAAGCGCGTGGCTTTAGGGGGTGCGTGGCTTCTAGGGTGGGGGGCTTAATTTCTTCTTATATAAGCTATCTTGGCTAATTAGACTTCGCAAGACACGCCTCAACTTTCCCATGCCGGCAGTGTTGCAGTAATGAACAATCATCGCGAGCCTCCAATTTATTGCCCTCTAGGATTTCCGCAGCAGGTATATCAAAGCCTAATGTCGAAAAGGCAATGGTAAATTTCTTGGCAGTCTTAACAAAGTCAGCTTGAAAGATGTCTCGTAATGACCGGCGGGCGTAACACTTACAGCTGAGTACAACATGATTAAATATGAATTATTAAACGAGGCTGCTTGTTGCATTCAAGGAACGTCCATAGCTGCTTATGCTTTGTTGCGACGATGCATTTATGTCGAGATCCACCAGGCAAGCTCATTAGTCGGTTTACTGGCCAACATGATTCTTGACCTTGATAAAGTCGAGGCTGGGTCATTGGTCCCTTGCATCCTGGGAACATCACAAGACGGCTCTATCCACGCTCGTGTGTGACTCGTGAGCATAGGCATGCAAAGAGGTGACAGGTAGTCATTACAAAGCCAGCCCACGCTTTTCTGGCAGATCAGACTGAAATTGCTGGTAGGTCTGGAGTTCTAAACAAGCCTTCATCAGAGGACAATCGCTTGCGGGTTCAGGTTGGCAAACATCTCTGTCCATGTCAAGTTCTCCGAAAGTGTACTTGTCCAAATAGCCTCCAGTGCAGCGATGACCGAGTGAACAGATGCGAAGCGAATCTCGTCGTAGATAAGAGTTGTCATGCTCCGCACCCCTCGCTGCTGCTTGGGGCATCGGGAGTGGGCACCAGCAATACAAAGCGGCAAGACTGCACAGTTCAGTATCTTGGAGGGCCGTTTGATACTGAAGATACAGTCCAGGCAAGACTGCGTGTGTTGCTGGACTAATGCGTGGTGGGCTGGTAGGCCACAGATAGCCCGGTAGAGGTAGATGAGTGCGGAATGCTGAAAGATTCGAACGAGACTGAAGGCCTGGGCAGATTCTGCATCGCATTCCACTGGCTCTGTTGGACCCAACGAGGGTGAAGTCAAGTCTTCGACAGCAAGGGGCGCGTATGTCGGCCTCAGGGCTGCCTCGAATGCGCGAACCCGATCAATCGAGAACTCTTGACGCATATTCGCAGTATCGTCGAGGTAAAAGGCCATTGTCGAGATTTGGTGGAAGACAGATGAAAGAGAACAATGTCCCTTGGTGTCTCTTCCCCACCAGACAGGTCCTCTATCCACAAGCTCCCATATTGCCGGCGAGAAAGAGGGAGCCTGGCCTTTGAGCATTGCTCGAGTGAGGTCGGCTGTTGCAAACTCAGACAACAGCATGTGAAGGGGGTCTTGGCCGGTGCCCAGGACAGCCGTCATGCCCCCAAGCCGCTGCACAATAGCCAAGACTCCGTCCCGGTGGCTCGAAGTAGACGCCGATGACTGGGCGCATTCTAGGAAGCCATCGTGAAAGTATAGTAACAGCACAGCGAATAGAAGCGTCTGAAGAGAGCCATCCTGTTTCGCACAGCAATCGTCCACTTCCTCGCGGAGGGCAGCCAGACATTCCATTCGTTTAACGTCCAAGATGCTGCGGCTATTGCGTCCATCTTGTAGCCAGCGGTGAGAGTCGGCCAGTACGCATGTTGCGAGGAGTACGACGCGGTGTTCTAGGGCAACAATCGTAGGCGGCGCACATGGCTTTGAAGCAGTCGTCAGAAGTGGCCAAAACCGTCCGTGGAAGTAATCCAACGAGCGTTTTTCATAGACAGCCAGAGAAGAAGCCAACTGCTCGTCGGGGCTTGCCAGTTGGTATATGGCAGGTACTGTCACCGCCGGTTTTGTATTCCATCTGATCAGTCGAGTGTTATAGTCGCAGGCAGCGCCAACCTTGACGCACCTCGAGCAGGTGGGTTTTGCAAGGTCGCATTTGATCCGACGTTTTTTGCAAGGCCAGCAGGATCCCTCGACAACCCGAACTCGATGTTTTACCATGTTTAGTAATTGTTATAGACAATGTGATGGCGATCTGTTGAGGGCAACAACCCAAACAAGTAGGTACCAATGTTGTGTGCTGGAACGCTGCAAACAAGGTCTCGATAAGCAGCCGATGATCGGACCCTAGCTGCAGTGATCAACGCCGACGGGTTATCTTGCGATTGACTTTTGGATCAAGATAAGACTATCCAGCATGTGTCAACAATAACCTCTTCAGCTTTGGATGTTGTTGCTATGTCAAAGATCTACCGGTAGCAGGATTCACGAGGCCGCGCGGAGATCTTCACGTCGGCTCCACTCGGTAATGGGCAATCAACCTTCCTTATCAGGTCTAGCCACAGCAATGGCAATCAGGGACCAGATTCAAAGTGCGGGGGTGGCGACGGTTGGGATTACAGACATGACTTTATATCTTTTCACTTGAGATGCTATATATATTCTCTCGGATTTGCCAGATCTTGTTAGGAATATGAGCTCGCATATGTAACTTGACAGAGGCTTACCGGTAAGAAGTCGAGGCCTGCGCACTCCTGTCATCTGTGCATGTAAACCTATGCCCTTCAGTGACAGAATGTCCTAGGAAGCTACATAGGGATCAAATTAGTAACCGCTCAAGATCAGTCTTAGAACAAATGTTTCATAGCATGCCCGAGCATATATGTTTCTCGTTGAAGTGGTCTGTCCGTCAATGGCTCTTCCTACTATGAAGCGAGCAATTGCCGCTCACAAGATACGCACGCATTCGACCAAGTACATACGATACTGTTCACTGCTTTAAATTCAACACGACCTAATAACTCCGGCCGCACCCCAGCTGATTAGTCAAGACGAGGCAGGTCTCCCTTCTGCTGGGCTTCCTCCACGAGCTTGTTGTAAACTTCCACCTTCTCCTCGTAGTCCTTGACGAGGTCCTCACTCCTCTTCCCAGGAGTAGCATCATCACCACCGAACGCACGCACAAAGGTATAGTAAACGTCTGCCAATCCCTTGCATACGCCCTGAACCTTGGTGGACTGGCATTGGAAGTAGAGGCTGAAAGAAATGTGTGAGTACTTGGGTAAGAGCAACAGGTGACGGCATCCTCTATAAGAGTCTGGCTACAAAAGAATGTTTACTGACTCTTTCTTGAAATTGTCGTCAATACGTAATTTGCCGCTCTTGGTGAATCGAGTTTGTGCGCGGTAGTTGTGGTAGCCAAAGTCGTGTCGGTTGCAGGCTGGGATGAAAGGGAAGCCGAACGGATTATCCGGCGACGAGGTGCAACCGTCCGAGTCCCAGTTAAGGGTCGGGGGATTCCTGGCATTGCGACGAGCAGTGAAGGCGGGTAGTGTAACGCTGAAGAGCAACTGGTCGGTGACGGTGTTGGCGGCGCTTTGGCGCTTAGAGACCGAACCGTCCTTTTCGCCAGCCGGCAGCGCAAGGGCCGCCGGCACGAGGGAGAGGAGAAGGACTTGAAGCTTCATTGTGTTGATGGCTACTGATGGTGAGGATAGTAGATGGTCTATAGCTCCGGTTAGGCGGCGCATAGACCTCTATTTATTGTTTTCTAAAAACACCTGGCCATCCGAAAGGTCTGCGGAATAACGCCGCAATCAACAAGTATAGTGCATTAATGTATGCCGGACACGCTCAGCTATTGTCGATCCTTGCTTTAACTACCTGCCAGATGGAGCAATGATCCATGGCGACCGAAGCTGAAAAGGTCACGCTTCCCGGCTCTCTTGACTGATTTGCTATAGCCCGCCTAGCCGCCAAGCTTTTTCGCGGAGTTGCAGTCCTAGCAGGGTTTCAGTTGCGGGGTGATAGGACACTTTATTCTTGCTCCGAGACATGGATCACGAGCGCATGGGCGGATGTTGATCTTGGATTGGAAGGTTGTTTCTCGGAATGGGTCGAGTGCCGTGCGGGGACTATAGCTCGCGGTAGCTAATTCGGAAAGGTTAAAATCCCCTGTTCAAGTAATAACAATACGAGAAATATAATGATTTAGGGTGAGTAGCCTCGGAGCCTTAGTCGTGGAACAAGGCGTGCAGTGCTCATGAAGGAAAGTTGTTGGATAGCACGTGTCCGGAATCCTCGGGCCTGTAAAACTTGACCAAAGCTACGTAAAGTGTGCTTTCATACACGGCTTGTTGGTGACGTTGGTTGGAAACGACTACTGATAGATTCTTCAACTAATTTAGCTTTTCAGCCAGCCAGACAGTTTTGTATTGATTCGACTATCCTACTTGAACGATATTGTACCTTCAGCCTCAAAAACGGCGAACAGTACGTCTTTCGTTTGGAAGGAATTGATTCTCCTCGTCCTGCTTCAAGCTTTCAATCTACTGCTCCTCGTTCTGCGCATAGATGAAATTGGCCGCTAGGGCTAGTTAGTTCATAGTATCTTTATTTGACTGACCGACTCACCAATAGGAACAAGGCCGTTTTCATGCGACCATTGACGAACACCATAGACGGCGTGCTTTGAGCCCCAACGTTTCCGATCATCAGGTTTGGTAAGGTGAAGCTTTTCGGTTGTGCCATTAGCCGGCACAAATACGAGAAACACATAGCGGTGCTTTCCAGTCTTGGGCGGCGGTGCTGGAGACGTATACTCAATCACGTCCTCGAGGTCATGATTGGAACCAAGACTGGATGAGGTCGATACACCTGTAGCGATCCAGTGGCAGAACTCGGACCACTTGGGGTCATCCCGCGATGGTGCGTCGGGGTCGGTCAGGGCAAGGACGTGAGTGATGCCCGGTGTAGCTTGATGGTCCGATGAAGACTCGGATTCAGGTGTCTCCAGGTATACCGATGGGGCGGACTGGAGGTCTGCGGGTTTCAGGGTATTGCCGAGGGAAGCAGTGTGAGATTTCCACTTTGCGCCAAGCTCAAAAGCAGGCGTGAAATCGTCGATTACGGTTGGAATAATCTCGGCATCCTCGAGCCTTGATTGTTTAGTTGTTGATGCTACCGATATAGATGGACACTCATCACTCACTTCTGGCGAACGTGGCTCAGGTCATCATGATCAGGGCTTATAATGAGCTGCTCGCCGAAATCGGCACCGACAAGCTGTGCCACAGCCAGGAAGGACAATGCCTTCAACATGGTCGCGTGGAGCATAGTAGAGATGATCGTATACAGATTTGGAGCGAAACAGCTGGACGTGGGTGAATGTTTTGAGATTGGCTGTATTGTGGTTTTATGTTATTCTTGGCAATTTGACACCAGCAAGGTTCCCCTCAAGTCAGTCAATAAAGGTTAAACGAGTGAGTGTGCACAATGATGTCATGTCGCTTTATTCTGACGTCTAGAATTTGACCGAGGACTACCCTATACTTTCGTCCGAGTGATAAATGGCCCGATTGACCAGGTGGTTGAAATCGCAGTTGATCCTATTTCCACGTCGCAAACAGCATACTAGAATCAATTGCAAGCCACCGGCTTTTTTCCAACTGGTAGTGTTGTGGAGCAATTATCAAAAGATGTTCACGATTGGGGCGCTTCTGTTATTGATAACTGCCCGCATTTGCCCGCTTTTATGAGCAAAACAGAGCTAGAAACCCCAATACGATCCATCTGATGCGTTGGCTTGGGATGGCCCGTGAGGTATTTCTGCATACTCACCTTCGGTCTTCGCTTGGAAGGACACAAATGATTGCACACACGGTCCAAGGGACAGAGGGGCAGAGGGGCCAGGCGGGTCCGATGACGAAGGAGCTCCTCTATAAACGTCCTCAAGGGCCACTCCGCAAATCCTTTCCACGATTCCATTTACGTTTCCTACACCATCGCAAGCCGCTTGTTTTGAAATACACTGATCAATATGTCCATGTCCATTGCAGACTCAGCCGTGGCCCGCGAGGGCTTTCCTCGTCGCTTTCCAAACACTCCTAACAATGTCCTTGCCCAGCTTCGCCTCACTGGCAAGGTAGTTGTGGTAAACGGCGCGGCCGATGGAATCGGCTTTGCAGTGGCCGAAGCAATGGCCGAAGCTGATGCACATGTTGCTCTATGGTATAACTCGTACGTACTATTATCTGCGCTGTTCTTCACTCGTCTCACCATCTGGCTTCTAGAAACGATGCAGCGATCGAGAAGGCCAAGGGCTTGGCCGAGAGCTATAACGTGAAAACTTCCGCTTATAAAGTAGATGGTAAGCAGTTCTTCCAGCCTAGACGGCAACTTGTTAGAGATTTGTTAACGGTTGTGATCATAGTCTCCAACTCCGAACAGGTCCAGGAGACCATTGCGCAAGTTGTGCAGGATTTTGGCAAGATTGATGTTTTCGTCGCCAACGCTGGTAAGTACATGTATAGACTACGTAGTATGATACAAAGCTGAGACTCGGAAAGGCATGGCGATTTCGAAGCCTATTTTGGAACAGACCCTCGATGAGTATCGGAAGCAGATGTCGGTGAATGGTACAGTTGCTTCCAGACCTCTATCATTTGAGCTTTACTGATTCTGAGGCACAGTGGATGGCGTGGTGTTCGCTGCCAAGTATGTCGGTGAGGTGTTTAAGCGTCAGGGCTTTGGCAACCTTATCATCACGTCGAGCATGAGTGGTCATATCGTAAACGTGCCTGCCGATCAGCCGGTCTACAACGCTACGAAGGCTTTTGTCACTCACTTCGGAAAGTCTCTTGCCCGAGAATGGCGTGAGTTTGCCCGCGTCAACATTGTTTCGCCAGGCTTCTTTGACACCAAGATGGGCGCGAGCCCCGACGCCATCAACGAGGCTTACCGTATGGCTGCGCTCGGCAGGCAGGGCCACGTCAAGGAGATCAAGGGTCTCTATCTCTATCTTGCGAGCGATGCCTCTACCTACATGACTGGCAGTGACGTTCTTATCGACGGAGGCTACGTGTTGCCATAAGAAACAGCATAGATCGAAGTAGCAAGTCAACAATAAAGAGGCGTCTGAAAATTAAACAAACTTGATACGTTTCAGCTTGAAATTAGCCCCATGATCCTATGATTGAGTTCGAATCGGTAGAATACGATGCGTGAACGACTTGAAACATGTATATCGGCTTATCTAGTTAGCAGGAAATTGCACCCAGCTCCAGCCTCAAAATAGGTATCATCGAATAGTATCCACGCCTTCTACCCAGACCGGCCAGGATACATTGACTCATGCTAAGAACTGAAGACGAACTCCCGGTAGTTAGACGCTATTCTACTGACACCTTCTTCTAAACCCCAACCCTTGATCTCACAAATAGCGCGATACATCTCTTCAAGCTCGCTATCCATCCTGTCTCCTGCGGTGTGAAGGTCACTCTCAACAAGCACCCGATTGTCAGGCACCATACTTACGGCGTCTTCTGTCTTGGATCTTGCTGTAGCCGAGCCAAGATTGTTGGTCTTGGAAAAGGAAAAGAAGATCTTGGCGGGGATCGATGGCTTTAGGTACTGCTTGACGGCGTCCGACTTGCCGCTGAACGAGTGAAGGCAGATGCGTGGTGGGTACGGCTTGCTGCCATCCTCATTCTTTGCAGTGTCTTCTGGGTTCTCTCTGGACTGTTTCTGTTTTGAACGTCGCCCTTTGACTTCATGCCCCTTCCAGCATTCCGTCAAGGCATCGTACAGGACTCCGTGGGCTTGAACACCATGCACGCTCACGGCTCTTCCAAGTTCGCCGGCAAGGTTGAGATGCGCCTTGAAAACAGCCTTTTGATGCGACATCTGTATATTGAAAGGGCTCAACGGCCTCCTCTCCCGCCCGCCCGAAGTCCGAGCCGGGTCTCGAGCAGCCTTCGCGTCTTGTTGCCAATGCATAGGCAACCGAAATGGCTTGTCAAGACCAATCTCGCCAACCATAGCTAGTGGATTGGCCAGCAAGCGAGTCCTCGTTTCGGCGATAAAGGTCGAGAGTGGGATTGGTGTCGGTAGGTCGTTCCAGAAGGCCGGATCATCAGGGCTCGGAGATAGAACCGCTTTATAGTGTCTTTCCTTTGCGTCCTCAAGGTCCTCTGATGGTATATACGTCGGTTCAGGCGCGCTATCATCGTACAACTCGTGTGAAAACCAGGGGTGCCTCCCATAACCCGCAATGACGGTGGTGCCGTCTCGGGAGAAGCATTCTGCGCTTTTGGCTCCATGAGAGGCTACAATAGCTGAGACAAGGTCTTGATCTTGCGTTCGGGTGGCCATAATGGCTATCGCACGAGCTTTCATGCTTGGTAAGTCGGTAACTGACAGCATACGTTCAGCGACGTGATTATGAGCATCAAACACGCCGAGATGCCATGGAAACGGGTCTCCATGTAGGCGTGATGGCTCTGGCGCCGCCTCCTGTTCTTGGTGTTGCATGCACATTGTGATGGAGCTGTGTTGGATGGTCTAGGTTTGGTGAGACTAATTATCCCAAGAAATGGAATTTTATCACTTTCAGGTGTGAGTCATCTATAATCTCACTTCTGAGTCATCTGTCACAATTCAACGCGGGTATTGTAAAGAATCAGATCTGTTACGCATCTCAAACCTATGACTTGTCTATTCGATTATGAGCCAGATCTAAGATATTCCTCAAGACTTTTCGTTTCATGAGTTGAACAGAGAAGATGTCAGAGATTCTGATCAGAAATGTCTCTTGTCTGGCTTTCTCGAGCTTCCTGTTATGGCGATGGCGGGTTAAGTCAGGAAAACTGCGCTGGACATGTTCCAGAGTCCTGAGTAAGTAGCTGAGTCATTTACGACTTTGGTTTGTTTCATTCCTACTCAGACCTTCTAAGAAAGTAGTCCTCACTCAGCCTCACTACTGCAAGTGCTGGTGCCTCTTCGCCAAAGAGCCGATGAAGCCGATCCGACCAAAACCATCCTTTTGTGGGTTACAAAGTCTGACCACCAAAAGAATCACAGCCGAGTGACGTAAGCATAAAGATAAGCGATGATGCAATACAGCCAGGGGACTTACCGGCTTTCCACGACCTTCGGGATACAAAACCGAACAAAGAGGGTTGAACTTGATTGTGGCAATTGTATTGTAGAAGGCGCGCCCTTACGACAGCATAGGCAGATTGTCTCTTGGCCAATTGTAGCATAAATAAAACCTTATCTCGTCAGCCCGAAACGTCATTATCTCGGGTCGAGTTGTTGCGGGGTAATTATCATGTTTCTTGTCCTGAATTAATACATATCGTGGATTCATTCCCCCTCTAAAATCTGCGCCCTCCTACTTCTCTCCACCTCTATCATTGTGAATTGACCTTGCCATATCATCCAGGCAATTTTCAACGAGAAAAATGTCTTCTACCCTTACCAACCCCAAGACGAGTCTGGATCAGAGCTTCCACTATGAATCCTCAACTCATAGCTACGACGTCAAATGGTGCTCGCTAGGCGACCCGTCCCTTCCACCGCTAATTCTCATCCACGGAACGCCCTGGTCATCCCGTATGTGGGAGCCTTTCGCGCTCTCCCTATCGCGACAGTTCCACGTCTATATCTTCGACAGACCAGGTTTCGGCGAGACTCCCCAGGAGAGCAAATTGCCTGGCGCAGCTGCTAGTTCTAGCCCCGTCATCGAGTTCGACAGCGACCTTGCTCGGCAGTCAGAGATCTACTCGGCACTCTTCAAATCGTGGCAAGCAGACTGGGGCAACCAGAAGCCCCATGTTGTAGCCCATGATAACGCTGGATTGGTCAGCTTGCGAGCATACTTGCTGCACGACTGTCAATACGCAAGTCTCTGCCTGATCGATGTCGTTGCAATCGGGCCCTTCGGACAGTCTCTGTTCAAGGCTGTGGCTGAGGATCCTGATCAGATTGAGCGGCTCCCTGATGTAGCAGTTGAGGGTATCTTGGAAGTTTACATTCGCAATGCCGCATATCATGATCTCTCCAAGGAAACCATGCAGATGCTCAAGGCGCCTTGGTTAAAAGAGGGAGGCAAGCGGGGCTTCCTTCGGGAGTTGTGTCAAGCCAATTACAGAACCACGGAAGCAGTTGAAGGAAGATATGGCGAAGTCGGCTCAAGTATACCAGTCAAGGTTATCTGGGGCGCCGAAGATAAATGGCTGCCGGTTAAAGATGCTTGGAGGCTGGGGGAAGCGCTGAATGCCAAGGAGGTCGTGGTGATCGAGGAAGCCGGCCACCTTTGCATGTACGACCAGCCAGCGCAAGTTGGAGTTGAACTAGGGAGATGGCTGAGTGCTGCTTCCGCTGGCCAACCTTAAGATAAGAATACATTGTGGCGGGAATTATTCATTGCCGAGTTTTCGTAGAAGGGATTATTACGACAAATCTTTACCAATTGTTCCAAACACGTCCTTCCGCTTTACTAGTTGTCACTGTGAACATGTTGTAGAACCAAGGAATCAGGTGTTCGGCCTTGCTTGCTGCATCTGGGCAGTCTAGCTTAAGCGTTATACACTTTCTAGAGAAACAGAGGGGTAGACACTGTCATTCTTGAAACTGTAAAAGAATTAATACTTGAAACCTATTTATCAGGCTATGAAAAGCTCACGGTCATGTCCTCGCTGCCTTTGCTATAGAGCAAAGTCCATAGACCCCCAGTTGCCAGTAAGAAAATCGTCTCCAGGCTCCTGTGCCCCAGCCAAAAAATTCTCAAACCAACTCACCTCGGTCAGAGGAGAGGAGAATAAAGTTAGACCCGGAAAATCCCACTCAAACACGAACTGTTCCGGAACAAACGACTCTAAGCCTGTCTGTTCTCTGTCCTGTGGCCTCCATGTACTTTCTTGATTCGAGGAGCAGCTCTCCGGGGGTCGAGTAACGCCATGGCAGTTATCTTGACATGTGTTTAGCTCTTGGGTGTATTTCTGGATGCTGACCTTGAGAAGTTGGAGGTACAGTGCACTGGTACTTGAACGACTACTCTTCTTTGGCCCGCCAGCTGCCTTGTCCAGCTCATCCAGTAGTAACGTGCTTTTCTCGATGAGTTCTTGACTAAAGTCCCGCGATCGTTTTTGGTCCTCGTCCGGGAGCAAAATCGACAATTTGAGGAGAAGTAAACAGCAGAAGGTGTTCTTGGCCCAGACAAAGTCCATGGCGTAGCGCAAGCTGTCGAGATAAACCCGCGGCTGTTTGACAATAGTATCCAGATGCTGTTTCAGCGAGTCCTTGGACATTAGCAGGATCGACTTTTGTGTTAGCGACATGGCGTCGACGTTTTCGACGCCCGAAGCCCGCACCGCACGGCAAAGAGCCATACTGTCTGCCCAGCACCTCTGCACGGACAGATTAGAGACAAACCAAGGCATCTCCGTGTGATGCTTCTCTGAAATTCGTATCCAGTCGTTGAACCAGATATCAATGTCGATCTTGGCATCCCTGACAAGGTCCATGAGCTCTTGATCATCGACGTTGGTGAGTTGATACAACGATGCGTATATCTTTGCTCGAAGAACATTAAGTTCCACTTGTGCGAACAAGTAATGATCCATCTTTGTAGAGAACGGGCTCTGGAGGAGGACCCTGCACCTACGCGCGGCACCTCGAAATCTGAAAGTCGGCAATCCGCCAGCATCAACATGTAGAATATGACCCATTACTAAAAGATGCAGCCATGTCCGGGTCTTGTGCATTAGTATGGCTTCTTCCTCAGAGTTATCGTTGTTTTGGTCGCCTTGCTGTCTTTCTCTTGAGATGAACCGCGCGCTGAGCGTGTCATAGGCTTCAGGGAACTCGAGATCCAGTGCCATTCGGGTGGCGATGGATACGAGGAGTGATCTTTCAGGAGCATAGCAGGCTCGTACAAGCAACGACTGTACAGCTTCCAGGCTTCCCTTATCTGGGTTGGCGATGGCAGCGTTAAGCATCCGCTGGCTGTGAAAGCTCAGCACCCGCCAATGCTGTGAGTCTGTCCCGCACAGTACCCGGCAGCCTACGGAACAGATCGTTGTGAATAGCAGACCGCTTCTGCTTCGAACTTGTTGCACGCTGTCGTACCGTGGATCAAAAATTGGAACATAGCGGTCGCAACCAAAGAAGAAGGCGTTGAAATACATGTCCAGTTCTTCGGGTGCGAGCCCACCTATATTGCAGAAGTCAGGAGCGGTCGGACTTTCCCTCTCAAAGCAGGATCTGTTTCTTTTTGGGCCTCTCTTGGATAAGTTGGGTATTGATGCCGTCCCTGAAGAGCCTGCGCTGGATGGTGCTCTTAGCATAGGGAGAACACCTGGGGCATAAGTCATATTGGTCGGGCTGATGCCTGTACCAGGATTTCTGTCCTGTGCAGGGCTCTCGTTCTCCAAGGGAGGACAGAGAGTGTGCATTTCTTCAGTCGAAACTGAACCGGTGCGCATCGGTAGACGCGTCTTGAGAGACTCGATCTCTTTCTCAAGGGCTTCGATCTTCCTACATAGTCAAGCAGATCAGCCAAGTTCTTTGGCGTGTGATCTTGATTAGCATTTGAGACTCACATTTCACTAGCATCCTTGGGTCTTTGTACGAAATTGCATGCTTTTTGAAGTTGCCGACATCTTTATAGATGCGAGTTAGTCGTGATGCGCTCTTTGGCACTTGGGAAAGCTCTCCACACACCGAGAACATGGTCGCAATCCATCGCACTTGACCTATCATTCTAATCAGTAACATCTCCAGGATCGAATCACCTTGTTACTCACTTTGCTTTGGCGACACGAGCCACACGCCTTCTATCACCCGTGTACATCATCAGCAAGACTGACCAAGGATGAGGTTTCAAGCCTCGTAATGTTGGGCTGCGGGATCATAAATACCGGTATCCTCTTCTTACGAGCTCGTGGGGGTGAGGTCTCTTCCACAAAGTCTTCCTCCATCGTCTCTTCCACTGCGTCGAGCTCACTCATTCCCACGTGTCGTGCTTGTACGGGATACAGTTCCCTCTCTAGGCATCCATCCACGTCTCCGAGCTTCACCCCCGGCTACCGGGTTGCTCGTACGACTCGTGTGCGGGGGCGGGTGGCGGGAAGGATGCTTACCCCTGGTAATAATACTGTCTCATCAATGGGCAAACCCCGCCTCATCAACTCCTTTCCCCGACATTCAGTGCAACTTTTCGCATCAACCTTAATTCTTCCCCAGAATAAGTTGGTATTATTTTCTACTCTATCACTGACGAGGACTTATCTATGGAGCCACCGTCAAGCTTCTAGTTTAGATGGAAGACGGGGAGTTTAAGCTGATGGAAGAAGCCCCCGCTAGACTTGGCCGGGAGCACATTCCGTATATCACGCAAGCTAGTCCATATTGATCAAGATGAGCCGAGCGCATGACTCGCAAGAAAACGACCTGAGACAGCAGCAATCACCAATCTAATCACAAGATTTACATACGAGAGCATTTGCATGCATCATATGGTAAGACATCAAAATTGTGCTAATTTAAAACTGAGCCCGCTTCAAGGACGCGGGTCAGACTGAGCAGCTCAATGAGAGGCTGATAGCAGATCATCCCTCAGTAAACGTAGATAAAGTCCTCATTCTTCAGATCCGTCAAGTCTTCGAAACCTCTCTCCCCAGTTTGGTCATCGGCTTGATTAATAATGTCGTCGTCGTTTTCCATCTCCTTATTATCCATCATGCTAAGGTCGACGACGTGCTCCGGCTTACCAAGAGCCACGCGACTACGCGCATGCTTTTTGTTCAGTGCCTTGATCAGCAACGTCCCAAGCGCGAACAGTACGGCTAAGAGCACAAAGAGCACAAGGTTCGCTGTCAAGCCCCGAGTGTATCGAGGACTCTCCGCTGGGCGGAACAGGAGCGGGCCGATGATGTTTCCAGCGTTGGAGCCGATGAAGATAATGGCCGTGGTGACCTTGCGCTTTGTGTCACCGCCCGTATTCTGGCCCGACCAAGAGTATATCAACGGAGTGATACCGGGATAGACCGAGATGATATAGTAACCGAAGAGTAGTAGGGCGCGGTCGCTCTTTTCCCGTCCAATGGCGAGGAGAATGGAGCAACCTGCAATGGGGCCTAGGCAGAGGAGGATAAGAACGGGGGATTTCATCTTGATCTTATCCGACAGCCATGCGCCTCCGATTGTAGATACCATCTGTATAGCACCAAAGGGCATATAAAACAGGATCGTAGTAAACCGGTCGAAGCCGAAGGACTCGATGATCAGGGGACCGAATGTCGAGATGCCACCGCTGGGAATGCTGATCGAGGTCTCAATATTAGTAAACTATCGTCAAGCCGTCGATTGAACCGCGCACTTACGATATCACAGATATAGTCGCGAACCAGAACCACGTCTTGGGGTCAATCAGACATTCCTTCACATGATCCCATTTCCAAACACCGGAACCGATACCCTGCTGGTTCATGCGAAGACGTTCCACGGCAATAAGCTTATCGTCTCCTTTCAGAAACTTGGCAGTCATGGGTGAGTCGGGCATGAAGATACTGTGACTTGGTCAGTGACTGAGGTGGAACGACAGCCCCCGTGTCGTAGGCAAACTGTACTGGGTCAAGGTTAACTCACAACATGACTATTGACCATGCAAAAGTAAGGCAGCCGCAAAAGAGGAAAATGACTTGGTAGGGACGGAGCACGTTTGACTTGATATGCCCCAAGCCATAAGACAAAAGGCTTCCCAGCTATTTGTCTGGTTAGCTCTCATCTCGAGTTGGTGGTTGACAGATTGTTAAGGGCAACGTACAATATTCACAACTCCAAGCTGTGCGTACCAGAAAGAGTTTCTCAGGGTCTGTTCTCTCCGACGATACCACATCTGCACAACTGCGACAAATGCTGGAGCTAATTGTCGAAGAACAATGGCATTAGCATCAATCTCTGGTATCCGAGCTGTTGAACTCTAACAAAGACATGGTGAAACGCAAACTCACCGACAGAAGCCTCGAAAATTCCGAGAAATAACCTCGCGGTAATCAAGCCCGCAAAGTTATTCGCTGCTGTCATACAGCAGAGGATGATACCCCAAGCAAGCACCATGCAAGAAATGAACTTTCCGACAGGAAACTTGACCAGGATGTAGGCCACGAGAGGTTGGAAGACAAGCTGAGCCACGTAGACGATAGATCCAAGCCACGAGAACTGATCTCCTACCAGCTTCGCATCGTCAATAAGGCCAAAGACTCCGGCATATGATAAGGTATTCTTGTCGAGCGACTGTAGGCAGTAGACGAATCTTTGGGTCAAGTTAGCCGGAGCCGTAACAAGAATTATTTCCCAACTTACAAAAGCAACGGAAGGATTCTCCAGTCGATCCGCCTGAGCACTCGGCGATTCTCAGCCCGTGTAACGACGACTTGGTGATTTGCCTCCTTCAGGAACTGCGCAGCTTTATCCACGCCTTTAGATTTGGCTGAAACGGGCTCGATAGTATCTTTGTCTGCATTGTTTATGTCGTTCCCTTCGGGTCGAGCCTCTGGGTCTGGCATATGAGCATGCTCGACCTGGCTCGCCCCAGGGGCGTTTTTGGTCTCGCTGGGGTCAGACATACGTGAAACAAAGAGTGCAGAATGACAAGGCACTTCAAATTGGGGAATGATGGATGATGCTGTATGCTCTAGGCCAAATATGAGAAGGAGAGAGGCAATGATATATGTCCTGGCAGTCCTGCATATCGTTGTCGGGCATGATAATCAGGAGAGCGGAGCTGGGGCCCCATGGGGTCACTAGTGCATGCGGAGGCGAGCTGCGGGTGATGGACTGACTCAAAAATGTGGAAGCAAACAAACGAGTGTCGGACTTTGATAGACTTCTCCAGGTTTCTGGCCTGATGACTCGGGTTCTCCATGAGCGATCCAACGCTACAATCCCTGGATATTCCCGGGACAAGGATCGGACTTCGGCATTTTTCTCCGACACGACACAACGGAAATCGCACCGGGAATGCGAGTCTTCTCACGTGTCTCTCGGTCTTTGAGAGAAATCCCCGACGGCCAAGCTGTGTTGAGCTCCACCCCGCAGTCATTGTATCGTGACAAGTTGAAAAGAAGCGCATTGCTCCCTATATAAGATGGCTAGAACTTGATCCCATTCACTCAGCATCGCTTGAATCTGGCATCACAACCTCGACTCTCATTTCATCATGCCTCAACGCGAATATATTCCCTCTTCCTGGGTGCTTGACCGCACGGACAAAGAAGCCGCATCGATTCACCTTAACAATGACGATGCCAAACTTCCGTTCCGGTTTTCCTTTGAAACTGTCCGTTCAAACGTCTTCAGAACGACTTTTACGTCTGACACACACCCTAAACCCCCATATCCCAGCGTTTCTCATGCCGAGGTCAAGCTAGACGATGCTCGACCCACAGTCACGTCCTCTGAAACAAGCACGGATATCCAAGTCGGAGATGTCACTGCCAAGGTTGATTATGCTGGGGAAACACCGCTCGTCTCCATCACCTTTGCAGGGCAAGAGTCGCCCATCCTCCAGGATCTCCCGAATCGATCATACGCTATCGATGGAGATGGTATCGCCCACTACACAAAGTATAATCGCCGCACACTTCACGTCGGTCTTGGGGAGAAAGCAGCACCCATGAACCTCTCTGGACGGCGCTTTCAACTTTCTGCGACCGACAGCTTCGGGTACGATGTCCACCGGACGGATCCCCTCTACAAAAACATCCCGCTTCTCATCAATGCAACTCCTCAGGGCTGCGTAGCAATGTTCTCAACCAGCCACACGAGAGGCGAGTACTCGATTGGCGCTGAAATGGATGGCATGTGGGGGTTTTACAAGGTCTATCGCCAGGACTTTGGAGGCCTCGAGGAGTACATCATTGTCGGCAAGACCCTCAAGGATATTGTCAAAACGTACGCTGACCTTGCGGGATATCCACTTCTTGTCCCCCGCTGGGCGTTTGGGTACTTGTCTGGTGGCATGAAATATTCCATGTTGGATGATCCACCTGCGGGTGAGGCACTTCTGGAGATGGCCCACAAGATGAAGGAACATGGGATTCCTTGCTCAGCTTACCAAATGTCTTCTGGATATACGGTGTCAGAGAAACCTCCCAAGAACCGGAACGTGTTTACCTGGAACCGTCACCGATTTCCTGACCCCGAAGGCTGGATCAAAGAGTACCACAAGCTGGGCATGAGGCTCATCGCCAACGTCAAACCATACCTCGTTGCCAGCCATCCCGAGTACCAGAAGCTCAAGCAAGCGGGAGGTCTGTTCACGGACCGGCGTACTGGGCAGTCGGGAGTTACGAAACTCTGGAGCGCCGGCGGCGGCGAGAGAGACGATGGCGGCCACATTGACTTTACCTCAGTTGCCGGATACAACTGGTGGTTTGAGGGCATCAAGAAGCTTGCAGAGGAAGGTATTGACTGCATGTGGAACGACAACAATGAGTACACCATCACCGACGACGACTGGGAGTGTGCATTGGATCATCCATCCATTGAGGTACCCAAGGGCCTTGAGAAACGGCCTCAGGTTGGACTTTGGGGCCGCAACTTACACACTGAACTACATGGCAAGGCCTCGCACGATGCGCTGCTCGCCGTCAACCCAGATGCTCGGCCTTTCGTACTCACTCGCAGCGCTACTGCGGGAACAATGCGGTATGCTTGTAGCTCGTGGAGCGGCGATAACACAACAAGCTGGGATAGTATGAAAGGTTCAACCGCGCTGTCGCTTACAGCTGGCATGTGTCTCATGCAATGCTACGGCCACGATATCGGTGGTTTCGAAGGTCCCCAGCCTTCCCCGGAACTACTCCTTCGGTGGGTTCAGTTGGGCATCTACTCGCCCCGGTTTGCCATCAACTGTTTCAAAACAGGAGAAGACAATACCGTGGGCGATGTCATTGAACCCTGGATGCACCCATCCATTACGCACTTGGTGCGCAAGACGATCAAGCGCCGCTACGCTCTGATCCCCTACCTCTACTCTCTATCCCTGGAAAGTCACCAAAACGCCACGCCGCCGCAAAGATGGACCGGCTGGGGCTACGAATCAGATCCAGAGGTCTGGACAGACGAGATCACGGATGGGGAGACCCAATACTGGCTGGGCGACTCCATGCTTATTGGTGGTGTATACAAGCCTGGAGCTAGCAAAGCCAAGATTTACCTGCCTAAAGCATCGGGCGACGATGAAGGGTTCCTGAACCTCAACGCACCCTACCAGTACCTCAAGCCAGGCCAATGGGTAGAGCTGGATGCTGAGTGGCACGGTGCCGGCATTCCCGTTCTCGGCAAGGTTGGTGGTGCGATTCCGGTTGGACGAGACGTCCAGGTTCTCTCACCAGGTGAGAAAGAGAATGTGGCCGAGTTGCCACTAGATGATTACAGAGCAGTTGAGATCTTTCCGCCTCAGAATGCGTCGCCGGAGGGTAAATGGTATCAGACGACGTGGTACGAGGACGACGGCTTTTCCGTGGCGACTTCGAACAAAATTTCATCTTACACGATCTCGTACACCACTACAGACTCTGAGGTCAAGATCAAGTTCGCAAAGGATGAGTCTTCAGGCTTCAAGGCTCCGTGGGAGACTCTTCAAGTCGTGCTGCCCTCCGGGGATAGAAGGAATGTCTCCAGCGAAGACGGGAAGACGGTTGTGAAGCTTGATGTCGATGAGCAGGGACGGAAGCAGTTTCAACTCAAGTGACTAGTCTGAAGGAGAGGAATGAAAGTAAAACAATCATGATTCAATAGTAACACTATAAAAGGATATTTATTGAAACAATGAGTTCAACTTGTCACTAATGGTCGCTACTGACGAGGGCCATGGATCCTATGCTTTTGCCTAGATCCTAACCCTGTCCAAAGATTCTTTCTGCCATTGTTCTGTCGACTTGTAGCGATATCATCCTTACTGTGGCGATCCAATCAGTCAAGTCCTACATTGCTCTTCTAAACTCTGTGGGTCTTATGCATGTCAGCATTTCCAACCCCCGTGACTTGTAGGACCTTCGTCCTAGGAATCATCTGACTCGTACTCTTTACTTTTCTGCATGTTGCCAGAATCATTAATCTTACATCAAATTTCGCATATATCCGCTGCCTTTCTAGCGGCTGAAATTGCATACTGTTTATTTCTACATGTCCGCGGCATCAGAAGGACTGTGTAGTTAATTGTTCGAGGCATCACCCGTCGACGTCACCAAGGCATACACTTTAAATACTCCGGCGTCTGCTGAACAGTGAGGGTGACCTTCCGCAAGTCCATGACCTGGCAGCTTGATGGGTTTAGCTTACATGGTTTAGTCCCCTCATTAATCAAAGGTCGCACAGCTGTCCGCGATTAATATGGTGTTGTTCAGTACGCGACATGGGTCATCCTCGACCCGCCTCTTAGAGGAATATCCCGAGCCGAAGCAAAAGCGACTAAGTCTGCTACTCGTTTCTGGATGCTTCGGTGGCTTGTTCTCCTCGTATACCCCGATACCATCGACAGAGCGTGAGAACAACGACCTTCCACAATGGTCGAGTGATGCCGTGCCCCAAGAGTGCCCCAATTGTGGCATCAAGCTTGCGCCCTTCGAGACCAGGATAGCACAGGGATGCGAAAAGGTAAAGCACTTCGAGATCTGCGGCTACTGATGGATGCTCACAAGATCCAGGATATGCTGAATGGGTTATCGTCGCTTGATGGGCCTGTATCTTCCACAGTCGTGTCCCTCCCACTTGGTCCTCGTGGCGGTGCTCTAAGGAGAACGTCTCCTGGCCTGCTGCGTTCCTTACTTCATCAGTTCGATTTTCAGCATCACAGCACAAGACCTGCGCTTCCCTGCCCTTATAAGCCGGGAAATAGCTCAGCAATCGACCCCAATGAATGGTCCAGGTCCTGGTTCGCGTTGGACAGACCCTCGACGAGAAGTCTCTGCAGGTTCCAAGCGCCCAAAGCTTTTCTGATCGTCGAGATTCTTGACAAAGGCGACGTAAATCCAGTCCGAGAGATCGTCCGTCTTTTCACGGAGACTGGCACGTCAGTTTTCCAAGAAGGTCAGGAACTGGACATTAGTCTTCTAAGTCATAGCCCGCACACCAGTGTTTCAAACTCTCCAGGGGTAGCAGATAAACCGACAAGCACAAGTGACACCAGAACGAGTGAAGGAGAGAAAGTGAACTTCACTCAGTCCAGCGACTACAAGGCCACACCCCCTATTCAGTTCGAGTTAACTGCGAAGGCGGCCGTGGTATTTTTCTGGACCATGTTGGTCGGCAGAATCTTTCGACAAGACAACGACGCTGAGGAACAAGGTGCTCTAATCACTCAAAACCTGAGAAAAGCGCCGAAAAGCATAGAGGAACTCTATACACTGCTATGCATGAGTCTCAGGAAAAAGAACGCTACCGCCTCACTGCGGCTTTTCCAATGGATTCTATTTAACGATCCAGTGGATATACAAGACCTGTGCCTCGCAGCGTTGTTTTCTCCGAGTTCCACAGATCGAATGAAGGATTGGGGGTATTTTGAGGACCAGACCCCCTGCATCGATCGGCTCAAGGTATTCATCAACATCTACTCCCATGGTCTACTCGAATATGAAGCCAAGGAAGTGCGATTTATCCACCAAACAGCAAAAGACTTTTTTCGTCATGGTCCAGGCCTTGGCATCATCGATCCAAGTCTCAAGGACAACCCCGTTGGAGTCAGCCATCAGATGCTCGTCGCAACTTCCAAAGATATCATCCAAACCCCGCTGCAATGGGGGTGCTTGACAATGCTCCAGCATCTCTGCAAGAGGACCGTTGTGATTGACGCAAGCCTCACTGAGGAAAACGGCCTTTCGTCTTTGCATTTCCTGGACCTCATACTTGCGCCAACTTCCACGATCTGGAAGGATCCAGGCCACATTGAAGGCGAGTCGCAGTTACTCTTTACGTGCAGGCAAAGATTGTCTTGGTCTGCGACGGCGCTGTTGGAAAACAGAGCACGTCCCGACGACCATGGAGATGCGCCAAAGTGCTGCAGACCGTTACTCAAGGCAATTGAAGCGACTTGTGCGCACAACACAGCTGAAACAGCTGAACCGTGTTGCGACTGTTGTGGTCACAAGGCGCGTAAGGCCATTATCTCCAGCCTGGTTAGCCAGGGAGCCGATCTGAACACAAGTAATCTTCAAGGAAATACGCCCTTTATGCTTGCTTTGAGATGCGGCAATTTGGAACTTGCAGGACTCTTTCTTGAAGCCGGGGCTGATGTTAAACTGCCTAATTTTGACGGCGAGAACGCCTTGCATACCATTTTGGACCAGAAAGGAAAGATAGATCTCTATGGCGCGACACCAGCTCACTCAACCACGGAGCTCTCGGGGCAGTACCAGAAACTGTTCGATGATCTCGTGCATGCAGGGCTGCAAGTCAACGCGAAAGCTTTTACTGGATCATCACCACTACATTACGCGGCAAGCGCGGGGAATGTTCAAGCAGTAGAGCTGCTCTTGAAGCATGGAGCCGATGTGGACGTCCAAGATGAACTAGGCAGCCCACTTGTGTCTGCTGCACGTTCAGTGTCACCCGCGGCATCCGAGGTATGCCGCGTGTTGCTGAGAAATGGGGCACATCTGGATAGCCGGGACAAGAATGGCCGAACAGTTTTGCACGTTGCAGCCCGTTGTTCTGTCACGTCTACCGCTCAAGTGTTGATTGAGGAGGGAATTGACGTTGAGAGCGTCGACAATGATGGAGAAACCGCCCTTCACCATGCCACCGCGCGGTCCAACATACCAACTGACCTCATACAACTGCTAGTGAAGGCGGGCTGCTCACCGCACGCGATAAACTCGACCGGGAGAACTCCACTACAAGTTGCCATTCATTTTCTCTCCCGAGTCGACGAAACAGGCATTCTTTGGCTTCAGGGAGGCGGCTGATTCTTCCAAGGACGTGCTCTACAGATTGAAATTACTCTTAGTCAAACTAAAAAGATGAGGTCTCGCGTTGTATATATGAAGAAAAGAGGAAACTGTCTCAACGCTCTATCTCTGATCGTAGTAAACTATGTCGCAATATCACGTGAGGATTAAGTCAAACTCGTCCATGATATTCTTGGGCACGCCATCTCGTTAAACCCCGCAGAGGAATTTCACACATGACACACTCAGTCTGTACTGCCCATATAATTTTCCTCTGATGCTTGGGCTAAACTTTGTTGCTAAACATAACTATGCCTCCAAGTCAAGTAGACTCTCATGGGCCCAGTCCAAACCAGCGATCTAAAAGGACGCGTTCCCGACTCGGTAAGTCATAAGCACATGGGTACTGGGCTGTCCAGGCGCCTCAACAAGCAATGAACGTTAAATTTGACAATAAATATCTTCAGGATGCTATACCTGTCGGGTACGAAAGGTAGGATACCGTCCCTACCTTTGTCAGCACGTTTGCCAGTCAGTGACTGAACAACAGCAGGTCAAATGCGACGAGCGGCCAGTTGTCTGTGGTAACTGTGAAAGCCTGCAACTAGAATGTACTTATAACCGCCCTGCACTACCGCTAAGAGCCACGATTGGTAGGAGGAACTTGAAGTCATGCAATGGTTGCCGAGTTGCGAGATGCAAATGCTTCGGCAGTACCGCCGACCGCCCTTCTTGTGAGAGATGCCACGAGAAAAGGATTCGCTGCTCTTACCAGGAAACTGCCCGTAAGAACACTGCACCTCCACTTGAGGCTCAAGTTGTTCGCCAGGATGCTCGTGAGGCTCCACTAGTAGAGCCGAGTAGCCTGAACGATATTGATACCTCGACTCGCCGGGAGTCTTTGCTATCTCCTGGGGTTGAACCAGCGAGTGCGCCCTTACAATGGTACCTTGCATGTATAACCCGTCTCCGTAATGTAGCGCTGACAGGTTCAAGGCTCGGTTCTCCTGATCTTCCAAACGCCAAGCATATCAGGGTCTTAGTCGACTCCTACTTTCAAAACGTTCACCCACTACGATGTTTCTCTTTCATCCACAAACCATCTTTCCTCCAAAAGC
Organism: Fusarium cicatricum; assembly: GCA_021730345.1. Lineage (NCBI taxonomy): Eukaryota > Fungi > Ascomycota > Sordariomycetes > Hypocreales > Nectriaceae > Fusarium > Fusarium cicatricum. The sequence continues at coordinate 31,684 of JAJODA010000132.1, read as the reverse complement.
TGGGGGAGAGAGTCAGTTCCAACCTAGGCAAGGATGCGCTGTTGCACATAATCTGCGCCCTGGGAGCTCAGTATGCATTCAAGTATTCATTGATCTGACCACAACAACTGATAACCTTCCAGATTCTTTGCTCTCGAGTATAGTGACTCCATTGAGCCACTTGATACTACCTTCGTTCTCGAGGCAGGCTCGCAGTGGGCAAAGACATCAGAGCGTCTACTCCTTGAGAATACGAAGCAAATCTCTATAGACGGCTTAATGGTAACTTACCCAGGACTTTGCAGACGCTAAGAGGATCATGCTCATCTTCCTAGACCGCTCAACTGCTGTACGATTATGCCCTCCGCATGGGCAACTTTACGCAGGCCTTTGTGCTCAGTGCCCTCATGGCTCGGATGACACAGGCTCTGCAAATCAACATTGAGTATTCTTCCAACGTACTTGAACAATCATCCGACGCTTCTCTTTCAGCTACGGATCGCGAGTGTCGCCGGCGCCTCATGTGGAGTTGCTACATTACTGATGTTCTGTGCAGCAATGGAGTTGAGCAGTTAACCCTGATATCTGAAAAGGACCTCAAGATTCAGCTCCCATGTAGTGACTCCAACCTTTTCCATGAACGGCCCTGCATTACCAAAACACTCAGTGGTTCCCCTCTAGACTTCATCCCCTGCAACATCATACCGGCTGATATAGACAGCAACATGGGTATGTTGGCCTATCTCATCAGAGTATTGGAGATACGCAGGCGAATTTTATGGTATATCAAGAATTTAGACCAAGCCAGGCTGCCGTGGCTTCCAGACTCCGAGTTCGCGCAACTAGACCAGGAACTACAGGCGTGGTACGCATCTCTTCCGTCAAATCTTCAGTTCGAAACCTCAACCATCTATTTGAGAAAAGAGTCACATCAGCTCGGAGCGCTATGCGTCTTTCACTGCGCTTACCACCAGACCATGTTGGACTTTTACCGAATTGGAACCCCCGAGCTTTTTAAGCTACGATCACCGTTCCACTTTCCTCCTGAAAGAAAGGATTTTCAGAGACATTTGCAGTATGCCTTATTCAAGCAGGCACGGACTTTGGCTGCAATCATTGCAGAGACCGAGCAGCATGGTCCTAGGATGATCGGAGATACATGGCTTCCTACCATTGCGTACGAGAGCAACCGCGTGATGCTTTTCTACTTGACTCAGATCGCCGATCCTTTAGCCACCAGCAAGCGAGATCTCGTTTTAAGCACCATTCCGTATTTGCAAAGTAATTTGAAGGCTTTAAAAACCATGCGTGCAACCAACGCTCTGGCCGATAGTCTTGTAAGTCCACACGGTAGTTTCTCCATGATATACTAACAGTTGCGTGGCTTAGTCTCGAGGAGCTGAGAACATACTCCAGAAACTAGGGGTTGATTCCAATAATATTCTTCCCCTACCACAAGTTATCCTGGACGATCCCTATCTCGTCTTTCCAGCCAGAGAGTCTGTCAATGGACTGGAAACACATTCCCAAAGAGCTGCAGACTCCGATCTTCATCCTCTATCAATATTCCGTATGGCGCGTAAAGAAATCCCAGAGGGCCACGCGCCTGTGTCATCCGTACACAAAATTGTCGCCTCGACTGAGAACGCTGTAACAGGTACAGAGCACTCAATGTTGAATGATGGGGTACTTGAAGAGTTTGGGCATAATCTGGACATGTTCTTCATGCCTGATCTAGCCCGGGACTGGCAAGTCGCGGAAATGATTCTCGAATCAGGGATAGAGGGCGTTGAATCAATGTCATGGCTAACATAGCCACTTGAAGAGTTAACACTTGAATGACTTATATTTCACAAAGCATGGTACAAGCGTGCTATTGTGTAGACTTCTATGAAGAAAACTAATCTCAAATGATTCAGTGCCTGGGAGCACTCCAGGCTAGTGCTACGTACATGTATCGAAAACAAGACTTTGCATCCTTGTCGCAATTTTAATAACCTTGAGTCAACCTCTCAAAGAACCCTATTCCGCATCAAAAGGACATTTGGGTGGCGTGTCGTTGACCTGAATTCCACCACGCTTCTTCATGTGCATATCAGGAAATGGCAATTTCCAGCCACCCTCACTTACAGGCACAGATAGCCAAAGCCTCATCAGATGTCTTTGTGGTCTCAAATCCCCATTGTCGTCCCTTGTCCCCGGCTCATAATCTTTGTAGGCCGTGCGAGCGTGGAATACGTGTTGGTTGCTCACGAACTGTATATCACCCGGGTCGAGGATCATATGCAGCGACTCCCGCTTACAAGTTTCCTCAAGGATTCTTATTGCCCGCAGCTGGGCCTCGGACAAAGGTGGGATCTGCGCATCGGGGCCAGAGTTGAATCTCTTCAGCGACGTGACGTTGTTGGGATCAAATTTGCCGTACACACGTGGAGTACCCGTGGGATCGTTTTCAAGGTAGAAGACTGCAGTGCGCATCCAAGGCTTTTGGCCCTCTGAGACCTCACCCTTTCGATCCGCGTACCATATGGGCTGAGTAAAGAGCTTGGCCACGTCGGGGTTCTCGCGCTGCAAACAGTTGAAGATGTGATGCTGAGAGCAGATATCCGATTCGCCACCCTCCATAGACTTGGCTATGCAGAGCAGCCCGACAATGTCCCCGGAGTCGGTATGAAAGTATTGTCTGGCGTTCGTGCGGTAGATACGGACTCTGTCCGTCTGAGTCGGATCCTCTCCCAGATCTTTAACATGGCCAAGCACATGCCCGCGGCTGTTTTGGCTCACAAAGTAGCCCAGGTGAGTCCCTAAGCCCATATAGGCTGTAGCGGACTTTTGCAACCCCCACCGGCGAACGGGTAGGTTCTTGAAGAGCCAGAAACCATGTCCATCAATCAATTTGATCCGAAGATCCTGCATCTGGGATTGCAAGCCAGGAAGCTTGAATAGATCCTATGCAAGTCAGCATGCGGGCTTGTGAACACGGCCAAACTGTGTGGCTCACCTTGGTTATGCCAGTCAGAGGCACACCGGATTCAATGAACTTGTCCGCTGCAGCTTCGATTTCGGAAATCTCATCTTCATTGAAGACATGCGTCCAACTTTCAGGACGTTCGGCGTAATCTCCTGGCTTCCATGCCGTCTGTCCTGAGATTTCCTTGGGGAACTTCTCATATGGTTGGATGCAGGAGTAGACTGGTTCATGCTGGCCTGAGGTTTTGAAGCCGTCAGGGAAAACGTCTTTGTTGACCTTTCCAAGCTCAAAGTTGGAGAAAGTCTTTTCGACGATAGCTGAAGGCATGATTGCGGAACCTTGTACGTTGACAGTGATTGTTGGGAGGTTCTAGATTCAGTATTGAGGAACGTGGAGCCTTGCATACAGTACAGCGTATCCCCAGATACACAAGCTTTTTGGGAGGATGAGATAGGTATTTATGCTTCCGGAGGCTGTCGCTTGTCGCCTTTGATAAGAACCCCACATTTCCAATTGCGTGATCGAGAAGCAACCTCTTCTGCCAACTTGTTCTTACTTCGTCGTTGTTTCACGCGCTCAGAGTCCTTGTCGGGTGGATCGGCTGGAGCTTTAGCACGATCGGCCGGAGCGTCGGCTGGACCGGCTGGATCGGTTGGATCAGCCACGTATCTCGAAAGCTTAAGACTTTTGGGTAATATCGAGGCAATAGCTCGGTTTCATTCCACGTCAAGAGAAGACAGTTTTGCGGATCAAAAAGTTGAATTGTCAGACAGGAACACCCTTGGGCAAAATAAATCCTGTTGCTATAAGCCCCATGCTACGCCATGAAACCTAGGCATCAGGACTACCATGGAAAATCACCTTTCCCAGCCAGGTAGTGACTATTTCCATGCTTCGCTAGCGTGTTACGAAGCTCCCTGGCGGCCTGTGAAGCAACGGGCCCATCATAGAGCCCGCCCATGCCATATATGATACCGTCAACGCCTACGCTCATCAATTTGTCTGTATACCATTCCTGACCCGTTGTAGCTGTCCAAGCAAATACCTTGCCAAACGCATGGGATGCGGTAGCCTGGCGCAACTGGGTGCATGTCAGATGCGCATCTCCTGGTTCTGAGCAATCGCCAAATAGGTATGAGAGGTTGACGTCGCCATATGATATCACACGCTTGCTCACGTCGGCCGGTCCGTTGGCGTTGGCGTTGAACTCCTGCTGTAAGGGTGCTGCTCTGCCGTCTTGACTGATAGCCTCCTTGCTGTTCAGGCCGTGCCGTATCAGTCGATAACCGTTGCCGTTCGCATTTCCGTAGAAACCATATAGCACTCGGATCCCCTGCGGTTCTAGGACTTCTCTCGCGAGGTCTCGTAGCGCGGCGATGGAGCAGAACCACCGTTTTGGGTTGCCGGGATCGCACTTGTCCGGATTCTTGATATCGAGCCAAACAAAGGTGATGGGTTTACCGGCCTTTCGATGCCCAGCGACAGCATTGAACATAATTCGGGCTTTATCCCCGTTCTTCTTCGGTCCGTCGTGGGAAGCCCACCAGCCAGTTTCTTCTGAAAATAAGTCCATTTCGATGGCGTTTGCCCCATCGTTTACGGCACGCTGAATAACACCCACGTTGTTACAACGGTGAGCAATAGCGTAAAACGGCTTTCTGCTGGCCCGTTTTATGTCAAGCTTGGTGCCAGAATGATCCATTGGAGGGCTGAGATCCTGATGAGCGATGTCTTGCGTAAGCTGCTCATGGTCCTGGTGATGTCCTGGGACAGACAGAGGACTGCCGAGTATCAATGTCGCGGCATACAAACCAAACACGAAATAAGAAAAAGCCGGCATTTCGATGAAGGCTTCGGACCGAGATGGTGAAGAGTGAGCTGTAGTAAGTATTTTCGGCTCGACGACAACATTAATTTATACCTATGTCTTTTACTTAGCACACTTCCGTTTTTATTCGCATTCCTGATGGAATGCCTCTTCCTCCGGCCAGCTATACGAAATGCTTCCTGTAAGCTAGAGCACGAAAACTCGTATTAGTTGGCCAAACAACCTTGCAGTCCGAACAGCGGCACAGCGGTTACCTAAGAACGGAAATTCTCGTGTTATTCCATGTAGCCTATTCCTACTAGCCTTGCCCTCGCATTTGCCCCTTGGGCCTAATTTGATCTCGGCACTCTCTTGGCCACCTTCTTACTGCGGGAATCAGATTTAAGGGGTGTATTTCACACCTTCCAAGAGTTAGGTGGCCCTGGTGGCCTGAGGATATGTCTTAGGACGACCTGAAGAATCTGCAGATATTCATCGGCTCATGGCGTAAGTAACGGGACTAGAACTTGGCCAATGGGTCTAAGGCAATAGACATTGTTCGAGGCGGCTCGCGTGACCACGGTTTTAGGGTTCAAGAAGAAGGTCATGATGCATTTGCCTCCCCAAACAGAAGTTGAGAAGTAAATAGTGGGATTTCTAATCTTGAGAAAGTTGATGTACCTCTGACGGTAGTTAAAGAACTCTTTTTGCAGCTTCAAATATCCCTTTCTCTTTGTATGCCGCTTTATTTGAAGCTTGTCAAAGCAAACAAAGCCATTTTTGCTCACAAGAGTCGCGAAATTAAACGAAAACCTCCCCAGTCGCAGCGTAAGTTGATCTTCGGATAACTCTGTCGCCCTTGCAATTGTGCCCTCAAACCTATGACACGATGGCCCTCACGTGAGCCGCGAGCACGACTGAAACCTCGGCCCTGTATTTGCCGCCAGCGTTGCTCTCGGCAGACTGCCCTAGAGCCCTTGCGACTCTTCCGGTGTTTCGGAAGAAGTATCTATATCATTTATTAGTTCCTAATAGCGAGCTAGGTGCGGGCATGGAGGTATTCGCCAATCATGGACGTTTGATTGTAACCATGGAGGCCGATAGAGCTGTGGAATGAGCTTAGATTTGATTTATGGCCAGGTTGAGGAGGGAGGTTAGAGTAAGAATGCTACAAATAGGTAGACATTATAAACTCAAAGCGGACTAGATGCCATTGATCTACTCTATAGCTTTTCTGCCATCCATTCCTCAAAGTATTCAGTAACGACATGGGACACTCGGACTCGAAACTAGCCCAGGCCCCTCGAATAGCTGCCGAAGGGGTAAATAAGGGCATACCTCCAGTCATTCGGTTCTCCTACGAATGGTTATGGTCCCAGCTCATGTGTTTCGCTCGCATCTCGCTTCATCTCAGCGAACCCAACTCTGAGCCTTCGTTCTCTGTCAACTTCCCCAGAGGCTGGTATGGTGATATCACCCTTTACAACGGACCGGACACAGATTCAGCACCACTTGTGAGAGCAGAAAAAGACGGTACCTGTCATATCAATTATTCTATATCGTTACCTGCAATGCCTGACTCGAACTTTGACGGTGGCATCGAAATTCTACGCCATCCAACAGGTAGGAAGCGAAGATGGTGGTTCGCCATGGAAGTTGGCCAAGGCCCAGATCGACACGTTGAAAAGTTCGAATGGCGTCGCTCTCACGGTAGCGAGGTCAAGAGCATTAGCCAGTCGAGATGGGGCTGGAAGCTTGTTCGACTGGGAAGCAGCAAATATGAGGAATACTCTAGCGATGAAGAGGTAGCTGACGAAAGGAACGGCTTCACAAGTGATGGCAAAGAGATCGTCGCCGTGTGGGCAACCAGCAAAACCTTTACAACTCTCTCAGGTGTTGGTGAACTCCAGTTTAGGGGAAGCGGTGCAACCGGTGAGTTGGGCACTCTTTGGGGCTTGATGGCGGTTATGAGTTGCATGGCTATCTGGCAGAAGGCTATGCGAGACAATGCAACGGCAGGCGGAGCAAATACCGGCACGACCGCCGCTGCAGCAGCTAATGTAGGCACAGCCTAGTTATTTGGCGGACTGGTATGGCATCCAGTATTGCGCTTGTTAGTTGGAGTAATGCACCGAGGCGTGCTTCCGGCCGGTGCTTATCAATGCTTCTGTGTATTCAGTCTAGAACGAAGATTCACAAGCTCATAGGAGGACTGGAAGGTTCCAAATCAACGAGAAATGGAAAATAAGATTGTTTGACCTGGATTACTCTGCCTGGAGTTGTGCTTAGTGTGTGTTTTACATCATTGTGGGAGCACCCAGACTTGGAGAGAGCAGCGAGCAATCATAGAGGATGTCACAAGAGCCTCGTGGTGACCAGGTTTTAGGAAGGATGATTGCCAACATTTCTTGCGAGACTAGAATTAAGTGTCGAGCAACAAGGGCAATTTAGTTCGACCAAAATTCCTTTCGGCGGAGGCCAGATCCCATGAGTAGTGTTCCTGTTCGCAACTCTCGCTCTACCCTTTTTTATTTTACAGAAATCGTCTCATACATCTCTGCTATTATCTGAGTCTTCCCCTGCACGGGCCTTCTCTTGCAAGATGTAAGCCTCATGTTCCCTCGCGCTCTTATCCAAGTCTAAGAACGCCCAAATACCGACAGCACTGACCAAACTGAGTGCAAACAGAAAGTAGAAAGGTGCGCTGTTGTTACTGCCCCCTGGTGAAGCATCGATGATAGCACTGCTAATGAGCGGGCCGATAAAACTTGACGATTTGCCGATGATATTGAAAAGGGAAAAAAACAGGAACTCATGTCCTCTGGGCGTTACAGAGCTGATCATGATCTGAGAGTAACTGTACCAAGGACACACAAATAGGCCATAAAATGCCTGATACAGCCAGATCTCCCAAACGTTCTTGAACCCAAACCGGTCAGTCCAGTTGCCGATCATGCCCCATCCATCCAAGAGGATAATGGACACCATAACGACGTTGAACATTGTCTTGGCACTGAGGTTAAACCGTTTCTGGATCAGCCAAAAGACACCGATACCGATTGCTTGAGTGACAATACCGACGATGAGGAGGTAAGTCAGTGTCAAGGTGTTGTAGCTGACAATCTGGTTCTGCAACGTTCCGATGACTGTGACAGTTGTGTTGAGGGAATCGCCCAAGAGGAAATAACCTGCCAGGTAAATCAAACTCTGCTTCAGATGCCATATCTGTGTCAACGCCTCGTACAGCTGCCAAAACCCCACCGTGACCATATTCATGCTGTCCGGAATTTTCATGCCCGGACGCTTCTTCTCCATGAGAAACCACGGTAGTGAGAGGACGAGCCAGCAAGCGGTAGCAAAAGCAATCAGCACTGACAGTCCCCTGTTATTGTTTTCTTTGCTGGCATCAACCTTGACTCCAAACATGATGCCCACGATAATGGCCAGGATGATGACCTCTCCAACAGATTGGACGTAGAAGGCAACATTGCTCAGTCGACTCCTTTCCATCTCATCTTTGCGGTCCATTTCCCGCTGCGTTATTTCTCCCGACTGATATTGTCGTGCGGCCTCTCTCAGTTGTGGCGTATTTCTAGCCAGAGATGGGAATGCCGCAGTCCAGTACGTGAGCGTCAACTGATATGCTATCAGTCCAACAATGTACAGGCCAGAGGCAATCTGCCATTTGCTCGGATCGCGGACTCCCAGCCAGCCAAAGCCGATGCCGTATGCAATAAGAGACCAAATCAGCAAGATCCAACGCCGACCGGTCCCAAAGTCGGCATACGCGCCAATCACGAGAAACAGTATGGACTGGAGTGCGAAAGACATGCCATTAGCGAGCAAAACAATGCTGTTAACGTTCCTCTCACGGCCAGCGAACGAGAGAAGGCCAGTATCTTCGGGGGCTGCCTGAGCAAGTAGGTTTTGAAAAGCAGTCGGCCCAAAGTTGAACAAGGCAAGACCATTAGAGCCGATGTAGTACGCATACCACGCCCAGATCTCTTTCTTTGTTGTTGTAGGCATATCCCCTTCCGCCAGTGCAGGGATCACGATGCCCATGCCAGCATCTTGCTTCGATGAGCCTTTCTTGTTTCCGGTATCCTGCACGACCGCAGGATCTTTTGTTGCGGACATGGTCGAGAGCTCAGTAGTCTGAGAAGGAGGGGTACTGACTTGAAACTGTGAAAGGACGGAAGACTGAGTTTTTTTCGCTCGAGACATTCAACACTTTTCGTGCAGCTAGTTACCCCTGTTAGCCATGGATACCAGGTACTTTGGCTAGTGTCTCAAGTTTAAAATCATTCCACATTGTGGATTATACAGCTTTATAGGGTTAGGGGTGGGATAAACCGACTGGGTTAAGTAGGGATCATGGGTCCATTGCGTCAACGCGTTGGTTGAGATATCTTGCTCTTTGACAAGATGACGATTGCAACTTCCCCACTGGTCTTAGCGTAGTCTGTGGTCTGTGGAGGCAGGTAATGGCTTAATTCAGATTGGGTAGACCTGGAGCGTAAAGTGGATTGCGATGCCGCTTTTCCGTGTTATTTGAGCGAAATCTTCGGCTGGGTATCCCTACCACTCACCTTAATATCCGCCCAATCCCCGTCTCGACAATAATATAGGCCAACAGCAAACTACAACTAAGAGCTTCAAAACTACCAGGCAGAATAAAGGATACTCTTGCTTATCGTTGGTACCTTGCTTATTTGAAGAAGCCGGCTTGCGCTAGCGTATCCCATGTTTGATTGGACTGGCCTCGAGTGTTGTAGTCTTGTGAGTACCCAAGAGACAACAATGCAATATGATTTTTTTGAGAGTTAGAACCCAACTCAGTCTTTGCATACCTATAAAAATTCATTGCTTACTCACTCGCCAATGTCACCCCCATTGATATTTAATTGATGATATTAGAAGAACTTGGTCGTTTGTGTGTCCATTCCTTAAAGGTCCCACCCTACACCCGTGAAAGTTCGTTAAGAACCTTGATGAATCGTCGAAGATGCCACGCACACGCAAGTTTTCTTCTGCAGAAATTTCAGTCTTTTAAAAGAGCTTTAAAGAGTCTGACAAGAAGCTCGAGTTTCCACAGATTAAGTCGAGTGTTTGACATTGACGACTGAGCTATTTGCTTCTCTGATGACAACAAACAATCGCTACATCACCGACGAGAGCACAAGTACGAACAATGCCAACCGATACTCGCCCAAATTCCAATCTCGAAGAGTCCAGGAAAGCGGCCAAAGAGGCGCGTCACGGGGACTCGGACGGCTCGGTAGGCGATCCATCAGCAGACCAACCTTCTGCTCTCTTGAATACAGAAAATGCATGGGACCTTGGTATCGAAGCCAAAGCTCGGAGAAAGTATGATATCTACAGCCAAGAAAGAATTTGTGACTAACGTAGCAACAGAGTCGACTTCTCGGTCTTGATCTTGCTGGTGCTGGGCTTTTTTGTCTTCCAGTTAGACCGCATGAACTTGGCAAGCGCGTTGACTGCTGGTTTTGCAGATGATATAAAGATTGATCAGGCGACAATCAACTTGGGAAATCAAGTCATGTTTGCGGCTGTTGTCATCTTCGAAATTCCATGCAATATGGCTCTTCAACGTGTAAGTAGCACCTGGCTCGACTTATGAACAACACTGACGAGAAGAAAACCAGGTCGGCGCCCGTGTGTGGATGCCATTACAGGTATTCATGTTCGGGCTTGTTGCAACAATGCAAGTTTTCATACGGAACCGGAACGGATTCTTGGCAGCTCGTATCATGCTTGGTTTCGCAGAGGCCGGCTATACTCCCGGTGCTATGTATACGTTATCGATCTGGTATCAACCTCCTGAGTTGGCAAAGAGAATGTCTATATTTTTCTTTGGTATGTTCGGTGGTAATGCCTTGAGTCCCATTCTGGCTTCTGGAATTCTGAAACTAGGAGGTCGAAGAGGCATGCAGGGTTGGCAATGGCTCTTCCTACGTATGTGTCCCTTGCTTGGAGCAGATCTCTGTCAAATGCTAATTTGTTCAATAGTGGAAGGACTGCTGACTATTCTTGTCGCCTTTTTGCTTCTCATCTTTCTTCCAGAGAGTCCGAGTAATCTTCGATCTCTGGCACAGCCGTCCATCCTACGCTGTTCAAGGGCCGAACAAGAAGTGTTACAACAGAGATTCAAGAGCACCAACGGCATGAGTTCTCAAAAAACGAAAATCAGGTGGAAAACTGTCTGGAGAACTGTGGCTCACTATCGCCGTTGGCCACACTACGTGTCCACTTTGGTTGTCTTTTCGACTTTCTCGCCGTTGTCAACATATTCCCCTTCTATCATCATGTCAGTATACCCCTCGTCTGTCCCTCACTGCTTCGTTCAACATCCTCCTCCAGGTATCTGACTAACCCACGGCTACAGGTCTCTGGGCTTCGACCGGGTTTCTGCCAATGCTCTAGCCGCTGTCGGGGCGGCACTTGCGTTTCCTATTGTCTTCTTGTTTGGTTATATTAGTGACCGGACTAACAAGCGTGGGGGCAGTGTTGTTGCAGCACAGTCATGTTATCTTTGCGTATTGATTGTGGCCAGGCAAGTACAACCTCATATAGGAGGAAAGTGGCCAAGATGGGCTCTTTGGACTGCAGTGAATAGCTTTGCCGTGGGCTATCATCCTGTCCATAACTCGTGGGTTCAACTCAATTGTCACGACACAAGCGAACGAAGCATAGCATTGGCGTAGGTTCATCCTCGATGATTAACTCATACATCAAGTTGACAGCATATCCAGGATGTGGGTAATGTCCGCAACCATTGGAATGATGATTGGCACCCAGTATTTCCAAGCAGACGATGCACCGCTGTAAGTATGATTGGATAAAATTTCGTCAAACTTGGTAAAGCTGATGGTAACCAAGTTATCAGAATGGGCTCCAAACAATGATCATCATGGTATCTGTGGGAATCGTATTTGCGATCTTCCAGATCTTGATCTATGTCAGGCATAATAACCGAGTCACACCTGGAAAAGAATGTAGCCCTGGAGATAACAGACCGCTAATTGTATATACACCTTGAGGGGCGAAGAACTAGTGTTGATTGCGGGGTGAGCACCAACTTCTGGGAGAATTCATCGAGTTGTCCAGCAGAAGTCAAGTTAAATTGTCCTTGGACTTACTACTGATTTCATTTGGGTTCCATACTATGACTATTTTTCTGGTCTATACTTATTCTATCGTGCAACTTATCACGAACCTGTAAAGTGTGTGCTCTTAGAACTAATCGAACACTCAGAAGAAATATGGAACTTGAAAGATGCTACTTCTAATTATATCTGCTGGCCATTTTTAAATAATGTTATACCACTTGTCGTCCACTTACTGATCTTCTACAGTCCAACCAGCGAGCCTCTCTTCACTGGTTCCAGTCTCTCAAAATCCTCCGGCTCGGGCAAGTCAGTCTGATTCCATCGTTCGATCCCATACCTCAACCAGTGTGCATAGGTTCCTTCCATGTTATCGCTGCCCGGGTTCTTCTTCCATAAACTACCCAATGTCTCACCAAGGACCTGAATGATCAGCCCGTGGGCCAGCTTGAATCCGAAACTCCTCCTTAAACAGTCTTCCACAATCTCCCTCGCGGCCTTCTGGTCGGAAGATTCTTCCTGTCCCGGACTGGGGATCTTTTGACTCATGAGTTCGAACGCTCTGGCGCCGTCCCAGCTTGTATGTTCGTTGATCAGTTGACTGCCAACCATATACTCTGGCGCAAAGATCCTTTCGGCCGTATAAGCAGGTCCGTCCCATTTTCTCTCTTGGTCGACAGTACTCATCACCATCGTGATGGCTTGTCCTTGGATAATATAGTCCGTTAATTTGGCATTCCAGTGCATTTTGTCCTCGGTGGTAAAAGTCTCCCCCTGCGTCGGTATTCCCTTCAGAAGTGGGTGGCTGTGCAATCCTTCTGTATTTGTCTTTCCCTCCCAGAGCTTAAGCAAGAGAGAATGGCAAGCTTGCCAAAACGGGTTACCAGGCAGTCCAGCGATGAAGTAGTTCATCAAACTATAACTGCGTGGGCCACCAGCATTGTAAGAGAGCACTTCGTAAGGGCTATCAACGTTGCCGACAGTCTCATTCCACAACCTATCCAGGTCGCCAATTTGCATGAAACCAACATCTGTGTACACACCACCATGCTTCAAAAGTAAAGGGAATCTTACCAGATCAGAGTAATGTTGCTTCGCAAACTCCCCATCTAATTTGCCTTCCTTGAAAGCCTGAGGAACAACGCTTACATCCGTCGTGTCTATCCAGTTGCCGATATAACTCGGTGAGTGTGGTTCGAGGTTGACAACCCGCACCGTCCAGCCTCTTTTGGAGAGGCGGCGATGCCACGCACGAACATTGCGCTGGGCATACGGATACAATTTATCGTACCCTGAATCCCAGAAGAACCAAATGTTCTTAGTCGAGGCGACGGGTTTGGGAGTTTTGATAATTTCATCAATTTCGGCATCCGTCCGCAGATCCAGCTGATCATGAGGAATGGCGTAAAGACCTTCAGGAATTGGGTAAGGTGATGTGGATGTTGAAGAGGTTTCTGAGCTGATATCCATGGTTTTGAATTGGGTTGCAATAGTTGATGTGTAGCCAAGGAAGGATGGTCTAAGATTGTAATGGTTAATAGCGAAGAAGGTCGGTCTTATAACTACCTCTTAGTAACGATAGAACTGAGTAACTACTTCTTGAAAACTTGTCTATCCCCGATTTGGGGATGAGTGTCGATGAGTCATTTTTAGTCAAACCCCACACTTAACGTTAACTAAGCCTGTGGGAGACATAAAACACGAGACAGATCAAGGTGCCACCCTAGCTAAATCAGTCTCGGGTATTTTTACACCACCTTGCTGAGTTAGCGCATTGCTGCGTCCCACGTCAACTTCGTGTGGAATAGGTTAGCGCGCGCCAGAGGAAAACATTCAGACAAGACTGAAGGTAAAGGTATTGTAAGAGAAAGCGTATTAATACTCAGATACATAATTAATACTTAAAATACCTATTTCCCAAGGGTTTATATTCACTCTCCACAATCGAGATTTCAGTCTTTCGTAAGATGCCAGAGTCTTGGTCTGTCAATCTGAGAATATCTTCAGAACTCTCTCCAGCTCTTTCATTAGTTCCGCTCCCTAAAATCTTACCGTCACTATGGCAAGACGGATTGTTTCGCCATGATGTCCCCAAGGCGTAAGCCGAGTCCCCGTTAGACTTGCTGCGGCTCCGGCTCCCCGCTCTAGATTGCTCATTGAAGTATCTGACAAGTGGCGCCAGAGTGGGAATTGATGCCACAATGATGCCAAGATTGTTTTCCACAGCCGACCACATAATGAGCGCGCTTGAGTCCAGAAGATTCGAGAGGGACTTGATTGTTTGAATTCGAATGATCTGAATGATGGAGATGAATGTACCCAAGGCAAAGAGGCCGAGAAGCACGGGGCTAGGGATCGGTGGTTTCAGAAATTCCCGAACTCCGATCGGCGATACATCCAAGAAGATCTTACGCGACGAGATGACCCTGTCTTGTCCTGAACGAACCCCTGTTTTAGCAGGTAACCAACGTGCCAACCAACACGCCAAGTCCTTATAAGAACCAAATGCGTTCTTCTGCAGGCGCATATGCAGGTAATGTCTTTAGGCAAAACACCCTTGTCGAATTCAATTTCATCATGACCGTGGAAAAATCGGAACCTTCTCCTGAATGTGACTTTGTACCGAGAGATTAATAGTGCAGAGAAGCGTCAACTGGAAGACTTTTTGTCTCTGCATCTTCTCTCTTTTGCTTTCTCCTGCACATCCCCCCCTTTGCACACCTTCTCCACCCCTTGTTTTCTTTCCTGCAAGATATTTGAGAAACCAAGATGCGAGCTGCGAGCCTCCTTGTCGCATCATTCGCCGCTGCAACCTTTGGGACTGCTTTTGGGAGTACCAATTGCAGGTGCTTCCCCGGCGAATCATGCTGGCCCTCTGGGAATGAATGGAAAAGTCTTAATTCGTCCGTTAACGGCAGACTCATTAAGACTGTGCCGCTAGGGTCACCTTGCCACGATCCCACATATGACGAGGAACAATGCGAGTATCTACAGAGCCAATGGCAATTGGCAGAGATCCAGTAAGTTGTGTGCTTCATTCCCATATAATCGTCCAAACCAGTCGGCACCCTAGCATCCGAGATCAATCCAGTGCTTTACTCTGTCTAACACAGCTTATAGTACCAACTCCTCCTCTTCTGTCATGGCACCTTGGTTCGCCAATCAATCCTGCGATCCCTTTCAGTCCCGACTGCGCCCTTGCGAAATCGGGAACTACGTTCATTACGCCGTTGAAGTTCTTAGCGCAACCGACATCGTCAATTCTATCAAGTTTGCCCGCAACCACAACCTTCGATTTGTCATTCGTAATACCGGGCACGACTACAACGGTCGCTCCACCGGCGCCGGTGCCCTGTCTGTTTGGACTCATCGACTTAAGGAGATCAAATTCCGTGATTACAATGCGAAGAGCTACAGGGGCAAGGCAGTCACACTGGGTGCCGGTGTTCAAGGCTTCGACGCTTTGCGCGCTGGCCGGGAAGCAGGCTATGTCGTTGTAGGAGGAGAATGTCCAACTGTTGGCATCACAGGCGGATATACCCAGGGGGGCGGTCACTCTGCCCTCAGCTCGAGCTTTGGTCTCTCTGCACAGAATACACTCGAGTTTCAGGTCGTTACTGCTGACGGTAGAATTGTCACCGCTTCCCGTGAACGAAACTCGGATCTTTTCTGGGCCCTCAACGGTGGTGGAGGCGGTAATTGGGGCGTTGTCCTGTCCATGACGGTCAAAGCCTTTCCTGATGCAAACATCGGTGGTGCCACGCTCGCTTTCTTTTCTTCCGACAACGAACAATCATCCTTCTACAAGGGAATCGAGGCTTTTCACTCCAAGCTGCCCGACATGGTTGACGCGGGTGCCATGGTCGTCTACTATTTCACCAAGGCGTTCTTCCAAATTAAACCCCTGACAGCCTACAACAAGACAAAGAAGGAGGTGCAAGCTATGCTTGAACCATTTGTCGAGTCTCTGAAAGACTTGGGCATCAACTACACCGTGAGCTACAACCAGACCGATTCCTACTACGACCACTACGACACATACTTTGGCCCCCTACCCCTTGGAAATATTCAAGTCGGCATTGCTCAGTACGGTGGTCGTCTGATCCCTCGTGAGACAGTTGTCAAAAACAACGCTGGCCTCATGGAAACCGCCAAAAGCATTGCGGAACAAGGTGTTACCTGGATCGGTGTTGGCACCAACGTCGCCCCTTTCAGCAACCCAAAAACCCAGTCCCTACTTCCTGCCTGGAACAAAGCTCTTGTTCACGCCACACTCACGACTCCCTGGAATTTCACTGCTCCGTGGTCCGAGATGCTCAAACTCCAGAACCTCATGACAGAGAAGATCATGCCTGAGATTGAAGCTGTTACGCCCGGAAGCGGCGCCTACATGAACGAGGCAGACTTTCGCCAGCCCAATTTCCAGCAAGCTTTCTTCGGCAGTAACTATGCGAAGCTGCTCACTGTTAAGCAGAAGTGGGATAGGAAAGGCTTCTTCTACGCTCTGAACTCGGTTGGCAGTGAAGAGTGGTCTGTTTCACCTAATGGCCAGCTGTGTAAGACTCAGTAGTATAAACATGTATAGCCTTATTATGGCAGCGTTATCGGCTTGCTTTAAAAGCCTTCTGTAATCGCGATACTCATGATGCCATATTGGCTATTCTTACTTTTGACATTTGTATCCAGCTCTTCAAAAGCCTACTGATAGTGGCGATGCGATAATAACAGACAGCATTTACTCTAGCACTACCACATGAATATACTTCGTCATAGTCTTGAGAAATACGTACACACAGAAAGGCTGGAGTCGATTTTACTCAGACTCGAGACTCAAGCCAATAAATCGAATAATGGTATGTAAATTGTATTTCATGCAGATTAATTAGCCGCTTATCCACATCGTTTTGTGTCACAAAAGCCCCTTCGCAGAGACAAGTTTAGGCATTAAGGGTAATCTGCGCCTAGCCTTCATTATGTTTTTATGTTTGGCTTGTCTGTAAACACTGAGCAACATCCAACGACAGAAAGTGAAAACCAGTTAAGCATGGGAATAAGTTGACAATCTTCTGCGATGCCAATATTTGTAAGAACCCGTCATTCCGGAGAAGTCTGGGCCAAAAGTCCATCAAGACGTCATGCTAAGATTTGCTTTCTTATTTAAACATGACAAAAGACCTTACATCGTCTTTTCACCTTTGTCGTTATCGTGGCTTGTATGATTAAGTCGTGTTCAACAGTACAGGGTAAGGTATTCGCAGATTCGAATCGACGGCGGTGGCTGGGCAAAACACGGGGGTCCTGGTATAACCTCGCTAAGACAACTAGCGCAAGCTTGTTCCTTACAAATAGATTCATTTAGTATGAAGTATATCTTGTTTATTTTTTCGTTCTTTATCGTCTACCCCTTCTCACTGATGTTAGGGGACAAATGGGGCGAACATCATTCCACACACCCGAAGCCATTGAAGCCCAGTGTATGGTGCTGCTGACAATATAATATCGATAGCCTCCAAGCTATCAAGCTAGGAGAGTCTGGAGATAGTCTTGTAAGCATCGCTTGGTGTGCGGTCTAATTCTGCTCCCACTTGGGGTATCCATTTTCCAACCTCCAACGCCATGTTCACATCCTGAGGGAATCTTAATTTGACTTGGTTTTAGGGCGCCTAGTCTGTACTTCTAATTACTGATTGGGAGAGCACTAAAACGTCATGTTAGTCAATAGTCCGGCGGCTAGACCCCAAAGTGCGCTTTTTCAGGGGCCTAGTCGTATATCCAATTCAAAGAGAAGCGTGGCTTGAATTGCGATCTGTGGGTCCACTGCATAATTCTCATGTTTGATTTGATCCCGTGGGTAAACAAGCAAACAGGTACGGCACTAAAGACGCCATGCTTCGATAGTCTAGGGCCTAAAATTCAATAGTGCATTCTCCAGGGGATTAAGGACTCCTTCTTGACAATGGCCTGGGAGTACCTAAATACCAAACTCCCCGTATGTTTAATTTTTCATCCGTGAAAATATTTCCCACAACAATCGGCATTCGACGCCCTCTGGCTCTTCTCTATTGCCTGTCCACTCGTTCAAAATCCATCCACTATGATGCGCAACTTCCTCTTGACCGGTCTTCTGGCTCTCCCAGCCCTAGGCATAGTGGTGCAGCCATCAAGCGACGAGTGTGGCCCTCAGCCTAACCTGTTGACGAATCCTTCTTGGGAACTCGATACTGCGGGATGGTCATATAACTTTAGCCCTCGCCTATCAGGCACAGTTGTCAGCGATGGAATTTCGGCCTTGTAAGTATCTCCTCCGAGCCTTGAGTTACATGGCGAGATAGATGATAAGGTTCTGACCCGCTGCTCTAGGGGTGGCCAGTCCGTGAATACCTTGCAGTTCCAGCAGACAGCTGGTAACGGTGGTCTGGACAGGACCAAGCCGTATACCTTCTCCATCGATATCGCCTTGAGTTTGTCCATGAACGCGGGTGTACCCGAAGCTAGTTGCAACATCAAGATTTACCACTGCCGAGTCTGGAACCTCATCACCTCCCAAACAGTCCTCCTCCAACGTGGCGGTGATCCTATTTACGGAACCTTTGGCGGTTCTTTTACTCCACCAAACCCTTCTGAGGAGATTATTATTATCGTCTCCTGCGAAAACAATCCATTCAGCGGCTACTTCGATAATGCTATGTTTAGCAAGGATGCTCCGGCCTGCCCAGACCCTACGACGACCTCGACTATGGAGGCCACGACGACCACGATAGTTTCTTCTGAGACCACCTCGGATTCTACTACCACAGACGCCACGACAACCACTACATTGTCCTCTGAGACCACTTTGGATTCTACTACCACAGAGCTCATGACTACATTATCTACAGTTACTTCTTCCGATTCTTCCATTACTACTTTCACCGAGTCTACTAGCTCAGAGACTACCTCGCTTTCAACAACGACCACTGCTCCAGCCTCCGGTCCATGCAAGCCCAAGAAGAGAGTTAAGAAGCAACGTCTCTGAGTCCGT
This sequence comes from Fusarium cicatricum, assembly GCA_021730345.1. NCBI lineage: Eukaryota > Fungi > Ascomycota > Sordariomycetes > Hypocreales > Nectriaceae > Fusarium > Fusarium cicatricum. The sequence continues at coordinate 12,779 of JAJODA010000132.1, read as the reverse complement.
CTATAAGCGAGGCTTTCTTCCCGTTGCTTTTCGTTATTCGGTGTTCGATGACAGGATTGTGGCATCGCTACGAAGGCGTGCCTGGGGCTGTTCATGTTTATCTAGTAATCGCTATCAATCCTTAATGGTAAATTAGGATCGTCCCGAGATCGTATCAGTCTCAGCGCCGTGCAATAGTTTCGTCACAGGCGAAGGCGAACAGTCCTGTCAAGATGTCATCAAGAAATGGTCCCACTGCTTGGTGTAAGAAGCATCGACGCTTGAGCATAGAAAGTAAGCGCAGATCAATCTTGTCGAACACCACGGGCGTCTGAGAGTGTGCCCTTCTCCTTCTGTCCCGTTCTAAAATACTCGTTGCAATTCTCAGCTCAACAGGCTCCCCTTCTCTGTGCCAAATTGTCGATACGCTCGACTGTCCCTTGATAGCGTTTGCAAATCATCCGCCTTGGTCTCCCGCTGTTGTGTTTCACAGGGCCCTCCAGTGTCCCCGGTAGCCCAGAATTGTTTTAGAGAATTCAGAGCCGCAAAGTGGTACATTCTCTTTGAACCCAACCATATACACTCTTGTTAGTCTTGAGAATTTATATCGATTTGTAGTCTGGAATCGTCCAGTCTGCGCGGAGAAGGAAGAACGGGGCCCCGTCATGATCTCTGGTGTCGGTATCGGTAAAGAGCTTGTCGCCAAAATGGTGCCTGTTGACCGAGTCTGACACATCAAACAAGGCCTCACGCTGAAATCGTTCATTCTGTCATGACTGTCACCACGGTCATTTCAACACATCATCAACCCGCATCCATCGTTCAAGTCAGTCATTTTAGGGATTCAGAATTCACTCGTCCTGGTGAGCTTTCTTCAAGGAGGGTTTCCAGCCTGAATCTTGCCCATCTTGCAGCCTGCTTACTCATGCCACTTCTGGTAAACGGTTCTTTAGGCTAGGCCGCAGCTGCGGGGGGGCTGTGCTTTTGAGCTCGCCGAGGAGGGATTTGTGATGATGGAACAAGCGCTACCATGTGACAGACGAGTAAGTCAGAGCACCGGGCTACGGACCCCCTGCCTTTCGGTCACCCTGTTGAAGTCTAGCCAGCCGATTGGATATCTGACTTCGTACTTATGGGCCGCTTCCATCCGCAGAACTGAAGATCCTTCATCATACTCTTATCGATAGGATATTTCTTAACCAATCGATAGGCTTAGATAAGGTCAGGATCCACTATACAGCCTTAGCCACTTCAAGTATCAGACCCTTGTTCTTATTGATGGGTCTTGCTCAGCGAACCAATTATAGTATCTAAAAGCTGCATAAATATGGGCTACTAAACAGGGTGACCAGATGGCAGGGGGTCCGTAGCCCGGTACTCTGACTTAAGGTCCCATCCGGTTTGGTCCGGTGTTGTTCATGAACTACTACGCTCTACGGTCATCGTCCAGGGTTTTGATCTAGGCAGAAAAAGACAAACGATTAGGAACAGAGAGAGCGATTGCTTCGATAAAGTAGTTGTGGATATATCCCCGCGAAATCCTGCTGCCCTTGCAAACCCGAGATGCACGATCCTTGAGGCTCACGCCACGTATATTTGCCGATCAGCGCTGACCCAGTCTTTCTGGCCCTCACGGTTCAAAGAAGGACATGAGTGTCATCATATCTTTAAGATGCGACGATCCCACCTGCTAGGTTGAGGTACGTTATCGCTCAGTTTAGGCAAGGTGGCATTAAGACCACAAGCATCTGTACTTTCGAATACAGCTGCTTGTCAGTATGAGTATGCGATCCATATCAGGCTGGTAAGTTTGCAAAGCATTTAATATGGTACGTCAGCAGGCTTGCAGGATTAATCTGCTGAGGCTGAGACTACCCCCTAAACAAGTGTAGCGCATGACGATCGATCTTGAAATGAACTACCGGTGGCGCGGACTCTCGGGAAGTAACCTTCCGTGTCTTAACACTCCCATTTCTAGGTCTTTGGGACGGAAGTGGACGTGGTGGACACTAATTTGTCTCGGAGTAGCAAAAGCCGTCTCTAGCGCTTGTCAAGTGTCATCATCCATCGGATGTGGCTGGGCCCGAGATCGGAAGGGTTATACGGAGGAGGGACACTCTTCCAAGAAGAGTCGCAGAGGATTCCCCTTATGGGTTGCCGGATAGCCAGTCAATTTTCAGTCCACAATTTGCATCATTCAAAATCATTCGCAAGTCAAAAGCTCGAAATGGCTGCACTATGGCTTCACAACGAGGCACTTTTCCCCAGATCTGGAGGGCAGGACGATAATGATGCAGAGAAGGGCATATACGATAGAACGAAAGGCCTACCGGCATTACCACCACTCGCCCATGTAGAGGCGAAAAGCACAATCAACACGGTAGACTGCCCGTCCCGGATTTCATTAGTACAGCAAAGCCTCATGCCGATGCCATGCATCGCGGTGATCAAGCCAATACTTCCTTCTGGGCCAGGACCTAAGAAGCTAACACCTGCGGAAAAGAACATCAGTCGATGGATTCTCTTCCGGCTATGGTTCAACACTTATCGAAAGTTTTTCCTGTTTTGTGTATCACTAAACCTGATTGGCACTATCATGGCTGGAATCGGCCAATTCCCTTATGCTGTTGACCACTCTGGCGCGATGGTGCTTGGCAACCTTCTTTGTGCGGTCCTGGTGAGGAATGAGCTATTCCTCAGATTCCTCTACATCATCGCGATATACGGCCTGAAAAGCGTATGTCTAGTTCTTGATTCGAAAACTGAGCTTGTGCTGATATAATGCCTTCTTTAGTGGGCTCCGTTGAGGATACGTTTGGCAACAACTTCGATTTTGCAACACCTTGGAGGCATTCACTCCGGATGCGGGCTGTCAGGAGCTATGTAAGACCGTGTCGAGGTCTTGTGGCAAATACTTCTGACCAGAATTAACAGCTGGCTTATATTCAAGATTATCGACATCATACATCACCGCGCAATCCAACACAGTTCTGTAATTGCTACTGGCGTCATTACAAGCACGCTCGTCTGTATCTCTGTTCTCAGTGCCTTCCCATGGGTTCGCAAGTAGGTTTCTCATAACCCTAATAACCACATGTCAAGCTAACACGAGTCACAAGTAACCATCACAATACATTTGAAAAGTATCACCGCTTCAGTGGCTGGCTAGGGTTAGCAGTGTGTATGATTCCATCTGCCGGCGAGAGTGATGCTAACAGTGATAGGTAAACTGGGTGTTTGTTATCCTAGGCAACGTGTACGATATCAAACACGGCCAATGGCGGTCAGATGCCAATACCCTGCTTAGCACGCAAGAGGTATGGTTTGCTGTCTTCATTACAATACTGTGGGTCTGTTCTCGTTCCTTTCGAAGCAGTTGCTCATACTCTTTAGTATCGCTATCCCCTGGTTCACACTTCGAGAAGTTGCTGTGCAAGTGGAGTTTGTACTTAATCCGCGAGAGGCTCCTTCTCTTACAATGGCTAACGATACTGACTTAGCCATCGCCTAAAGTTGCAATTCTTCATTTCAACCGCGGCATGCAACAAGGACTTACTGGTAGAATAAGCCGCACAGCCATCATGGAGTTCCATGCTTTTGGCATCATCAGCGAAGGCACTAATTCTCTATGCCACTACATGGTTTGCGGTGTTCAAGGCGACTTCACCAGGGAACTCGTCTCAAACCCCCCAAAGACAGTGTGGACGAGGCAGCTGAAGTTTGGTAAGCTCGTCCTTGTTAACCTTCACTGGACAATAATCTCATGATCGTCTAGCTGGAATCGGACATGCTTCGGCCATGTATAAAAGAGGAATCCGTGTCTGTACAGGTACTGGAATTGGAGCCGCGCTTTCTACCTGTATTCAGAGTCCAAATTGGTACAGCCGGCAGATAATCCCATTTTCTGATCCAATGCTGACTTTCGCTCACTAGGTTCCTCATCTGGATTGGGGCTGACCAAGAAAAAACCTTTGGACCAACAATATCCGGACTCATTCATGACCATATCGAGCCAGAAAGAATGATTCTCTGGGACACGAAAAAGCAGGGCGGACGACCTGATACTATGCAGATTCTCAAGGAAACTTGGGTGAGCTTTGGAGCTGAAGTTGTCTTTATTACATCTAATAAACAAGGCAATGACGAAATAATGCAAGGATGCTCTCAAGGTATGTTTTTTAATAAAACTTATAATTACTGTTTCTAATGCCCTCTAGCCGGCATACACGCTTTCGGCACACTCTGGGACTACTAAATAATTATTAATAACCGGCAGTGGCTGTCTCTATTAGCTCCGCCCTTGAGTGAGACACAGATATCCCATTGACTTCGATGGAGGCCTCGACCATGCCCCGGCCACCTCTCATGGCACATACCTTGACGGAGTCAACCAAGACCTAGAACCCTTAGAAGACTATCAGGATGGTGGTTATCACCCGGCTCATATCGGCGACTGCTTTGGCCCTTCCGATCGTTATCGACTTATTCACAAACTCGGTCATGGAGGATTCAGCACAGTCTGGCTTTGTCGGGATATGCTGGATGCCCAGTACGTGGCAATTAAAGTCATGGTCAGTGACTTGGGCTCTAAGGATATTCCGGACCTTACTCTGGCCCGTTTGGATCAATCTATCTCTGGCGCAGAATATATCGCAACTCTACTGAATCACTTCTCTATCCACGGACCAAACGGAATCCATCAATGCATCGTGCTCCCAGTGCTTGGCCCGTGTGTGTCACCTCACCTATGGATGCGCTTGGAGAAGGAGCCAGCTACTGTCTTACGGCAAATGGCCTACCAGACCACTCAGGCCTTGAATTTCTTGCATAAGAACCAGATCTGCCACGGAGGTTAGTCTGACGTCGTTCTCTATATCATTTCACACCATACTAACAACATGATAGATTTTCGTCCTTCTAACATCTTGGTCAAACTAGCTAACCTTGACCACCTAACTGCAGACGAGCTGCTTTCTCTTATCGGGCATCCTGAAAAGATCCCCGTGCGAACACACTCAGGCGAGGACCTTCCAGTCTCGTCACCAAAGTACCTCGTCTTGCCAGCCGCCATATCCCGCCTTGGTAACCAGTACTTAACAGACCAGATTCGTGTCATCGACTTTGGCGAGTCTTTTGACGTCTCGTCGCCGCCAGAAGACCTTGGCATCCCTGAAAACTACCTCCCACCTGAGGTGTTGCTAGAAGTGCCAGATGCAATTGGACCCGCCTGTGATCTCTGGGCTCTCGGGTGCAGTCTATTTGAGATTCGCGAGCAGATGCCGCTCTTCTACATGATTTACGACAAAGATGAGCTAATAGCTGAGATGGTGCGGTTCTTTGGCAAGCTTCCCCAGGAATGGTGGGACAAGTGGGAAGCGCGTGAGGAATTCTTCAACCAGGACGGAAAATGGCTTCGACAAGAGGAAGACTGGTCACTAGAGGTGGCGCTGAGCAAACCTATGGAGGTCTTTCAGCCGGGCAAGGACTACGCGAAAGGAGCCATAATGACATTGGAAACATCCGACATGGAGCAGAAGCTGATGGCTGATTTACTGTATAAGATCTTTTGGTATAACCCTTGCCAGCGATTGACAGCTGAAGACGTGCTAAAGCACGAGTGGTTTAAGATGTAATTCTTAAAAAGCTTGGGTGGTAGTAATATCTTGAACAGTATTCACCTTTACATAGCAGCTGCTGCATTAACGTTGACTCCAGTATTAAGAAGTCGCTCACCTGGATATAACTTTCAGCTGATGCTGCTTGGAGCGCCCTATTAATAATGAAGTCACCATTCTATAAACGTTGAGCAAACTGCAAAAAAATATAAAACTTGAAAAATAAAATCGTAAATACACAAAAGTCCAGCCGTCAATATTTTGTTGTTTCTGTCTTTCTTGCTAACGATGAAAAATCACTATTTGTGACTGCGCTTACGGTCACTTCGTTCACTTCGTCGATGCTTCTTGCTGCTCGAGGACTTGCTCGAAGATTTGCTCATGATAGAGAAATTGTCGGAGTCGTCCTTGGGTTTGACCTGATCCTCCCTGAGCCCGACAGGTTCGTCATTAGCGGTGTCTTCAATGACTTCTTCCTTGGGCGGTTCGTCCTTGATTTCCTCCTGCTCACTGACCACTAGGTCTTCCTTTTCCACCTCAGGCTTGGGTTCCCTGGGCATTTCAGTGCCTCCAACGACCCTGGGTATCCTTTTGCTGAGACCTCTGTTCACCGACATTGCTGCGATAGTGGTGCAAATTCCGCCTATTCCGAGAACTGCCAGAGGTAGGTAGTCTGCGCCTCTGACTCTCGCGGCTATAGTCCTGCACACTCCAGCCATGCCAAAGGTTGCTAGAGATGGGAACGGTGCACCCTTGACTCTAAGTGTAAAGGCCGCACCAACTAGCGATGCTGAAATGCCTCCGAAGGCTGTGCCAACTGTCGCCGTCGTCTTCCACTCGCTCTCTCCGCGAACGTTATTCTCCACGTGCCTTAGAAACAAATTGCCTGGGTAGGTCTCGTGAGTCGGTAGGTTTACCCAGACGTAGTTGTCGCCGTTGTGAGTCTCGCCGTGGATGGTAAGGTCGCCTAGATCTGGGAACTCTAGGGCATCTCTGATAGACATAGGTCGGGAAGTAGGTATAAGGAGGTGAAACATAGCTGAGTTGGCGCGTTTTCCTAATCGCTTCCGTATGAACTTGACAAAAGCGACGAGAGCATCTAGGTTCTCAGAGAAACCCAGAAAGTTGCTAGGAAGAGGCTTATCTTGAAGAAGATCGTAGAAGTCTGCGTGCCAGTCTGAGTCGGGGTGATAGAGGATGTAGAAATGCCTATCTGAGGAGGCAGATCTGCTTTGGCGAGATAAGAACCTGTAGGCATGGGCTGCGAACCTGGCCGGCTCGCTCTGCTCGACCCAAGCGTCGGTTTCCTCTGGAGGCTGAATGCCAACATTTATAAGGTCGGAGTCATAGATGACACTGAGAGTATTTGTGCCGAGCTGAAGTCTTGTTATGAAGCGTTGTAGAGGTTTTGACCACTCTCCATTACGACAGACTTTATCCACGGCTTTGAGGTGAGCGTGGACGGTTGGAACATATGGGCGGGTGCCTTGTTGGTCGATTTCCGGGATGTTGTCGACATTGTCTTCACCGGGCTCGCTGACCGCCTCAACGTCTAGCGCCCTAGCTTGAGCTGCTTTGGCCAGCAAAAAGGCTTCGGCATTGAAAGGAATCTCCATCAACTGCTGCAAAACGTCGAGACTCTTCTCGGGGACTGTGACACTCACGTCGCTGCGTGATGCGTCACCACCCCTGGCCCTGCGCTTTTTGGTGCTCACGCTGCGCGGAGGCTTGCTCTCAGCTGCGCCCATAGTGAGAGATGCAGGGCTTCTTGGCTGGTGATTACAGAAAGTTGAAGTTCTGAACGAGTAGAGTTAGTACCGGGATCTTCTCAAGATCGTAATGAGACGCACCTAGCGTAGTAGTCAAACCTGTTCAGGTATGATGTGCTTTGATGATTCGATGCGGATCGCGAGTGTTCAATCCGAGGCTAAGAATTTCGCTGAGGCTGGGTCACTATTAGCTAAGCATGTCTTAACCAATCCCAATGTCAGGCATGCCTGGCCCCTATTGTGGGCCTGGTATGAGCTAACCAAAGCGTGATAAGATCTACTGACCCCAGCATGGTCCAAGGCGGTGTGAACAATAACCGGGACTGTTGGGAGTCTGGACAAATCTTTTCATTTTGCCACATTTCATCACATGCTTTTTGTACCACGCCTCCAGTCGCCAGGCTTCACCGCCTCAACATACGCTATACTCACATCGCTGACAGCTTCTCGATGCTTCTTTGAAACTCACTCCCGGACTCAGCTGTCGGTAGCATACTCGCATCATATGTCTAGCACACAACTGCTACCTCGAAAAAGTATTCTTTTAGTAGATATCTAAGGATACACCTGCTCGACCAACTATCAAATTCACCCTCTCACATCTTCACTAAGACGCGTAGATAGACTTAAAAGCTAATTACGAATGAGCAGATATATTACCTGAAGCTAATATACATTGCTTTGAATCCGATGTCGGGCTCACACGTCACAGGTTTGGCAAGCATGCCCGCGTGGCAAGTGGAGAATTTCAGCAGCTTGAGCCAACAGATCTATCATGTTTTACCATCGAGATAACACAATAGTAAGTCCCGTTAGGTGGTTTCTAGGAGCGGGATTACTTGTGTGCAAAGGATCACAATATCGGACATGCACGGACCCTACGTAGCCGCAAGTGCCGCAGGGACCGTAAATCGGCGACGTGTACGCACATACCATCAACTTCAAGGCGCGATGTATGCCCAAGACGGATTAAGAAGTCAAGAAACAGCCCTTCTCAGTGGTTGTCAAGATAGTGACTGATGACTTGTGTAAGTTGACGACATCGCTGTTGCCAAGCACAGCCAGTTCAAGCCGAGTTCGGTGAGCCCGCTGCAAATTGGTAACTCAAGGGAAAATATCTACCTACAATATTAGAACCATAACCATGATTTGAACGAAAACACTGTTTGATTAACTAGCCGCTGGCGTTTAATGCAGCCACCATCTATTGTTAGCATTCTGAGAGATGCTTTATGAAAGGTAGTTAGGCAGACATCCATTCTATTTCAATTGCTTCAAGTAACCCAAATTACATACCACTGCCTGTTATATAAATTACTCAATTATTTCGTCTTTGTTCAGCTAGTAAACAAGAGGAGAAATTAGCTAGATGGAAAAACTACACGTTTCACATCAGCAGCACCTCAAAAGACCCCACAGTGCATTTGAACAAAGAAATGCTTATGTTTACTCTTTGACGCAAATAGGATTGTATAAATTACACATACCAGAATCATCGCTTCAAAATAAGACTTGGGGCCATCGAAATTCGGGAATTAGACCAACAGAAGACATCCTTGTGAGTCAACTACGAAAATTAAGAAAATGTTAACCGGCGGTCAAGGTGAATGGGCAGTTTAGGTGTAAGGTAAGAATACCGCATCACTGGCCGTCGCCATCGTAGATTGAATCGCAAAGAAAATAGCTCCATGCCAACCAGAGCAACGATTGTGTATGTCCTCTCAAGAAATTAGATCTCTGTCTCTGTTGTTGTTTTAACCGTAGTGCTTTGGTGTAAAAGACTTGTATCCGGCTATTTCCGAGTTTGCTACCATGCGACATACTCGACACGTGAAAAACGTCACTCTAGCCAGTCGCATCGTTGGACCGGTTGCAGTATTGTGGGAGCTGGACGTGTGGAATCCACTTGATTAACTATAGAGATGTAATAGATGCCTAGACTTCGTCCGTAGTCTCCCGGGGCGCCGCCTGGTAGAGTCAAAGTGCACTTCAATAGATGACGGATTCCTGACATTCTTGACTATTTTGAAATGTGAATTGTAACCGCCGTCAAATTAAGTGACTGAGGGCCAAGAGCCGGGCCTCCTGGACCTTCAAGACTGAGTGCTTGGAACTCTCAGGCAGCTCCCAAACCACAGGCTGGGATAAAAACAGATTAAGAGAATTTATCGGCTGCAGTTATATACTAAACTATTCCAATCAAGATGTTGTCTGAAATGTGGAGTACCTGGCGAGCGAAGCTTCATTTCATATCTGGAAGGTATCGGAATAGACTACATGGTTGACAGCTGGCTGATTTACTATGGTGTTAGTTAGCGGGGCAACACTACTATGTCATCTAAATCACAAGGAAATCCCGAGTCTTTGGGGTTATGGAGGCAAATTGACATCTATTTGCGCCGGAGTAAGCAGCTTGGATTATCTACCTTTTAGCTAACCTCGTGCTCGCCGCTCCGTTGCTATCGGCGGACCATTTGTGTGATGTCATTAGGTCCTCTTATCCTGCAACTCTAGGTATATTAGGCAGATTGGGATTATTGCATCATTATCACCAATGTTGGTACTGTAACTCGGTAAACCCTTACCCCTCTTTCCATCCCCGTCCAAACGCAGGGTCTCAAGAGTTCCAACTTGACTCTATGACTCTATTATCAGAGAAAGCCCGCTATATTAGAGCTGCCCTTATACCAACTTTTGATCATATCTTCCTTGTGAGATTATCGTGTCGTGACGTATATATCAAATATGTCCCCATCTCAGCTTGACGTCACTGCTTTGAGAGCCAAGTTCCCCGCATTACAACAAGATCAAGTGTTTCTTGACAACGCCGGCGGAAGTCAGATTCTAGGAGCTGCGGCTGATTCGTGAGTCGACATTTCTAACCCAAAGAAACTTTATACTCAGCTAATCTATCTCCCTAGTATTCGAGATTATCTCATCAGCTCTAATGTTCAACTTGGCGCCTCGTATAAAGTAGGCCGGCTCTCCACAGACAAGGTGGATGAGGGGTTTAAAGTGGGTGCGCGATATATCAACGCTTTCAAAGATGAGATTGGTACTCACGAGCCACATTTTACTACCTGATTGAACACGAGGCTCACCGAGTGACTAGTGTTTGGCGCGTCTTCAACTCAGATTCTACGAAATGTCGCATCGAGTCTCACTTTCGCCCAAGACGACGAGATCATCGTGTCGACCCTGGACCATGAGGCAAACATCGCTCCATGGGTAGATCTAGCGGAGCGTGATAAACTTTGCCTCAAGTGGTGGACCCCAGAAGAGCAGGGAACCAACCCCAAGCTCACAGTTGACAACCTCAAGCCCCTATTATCCAGCAGAACCCGGCTGCTTGCCTTTACTCACTGTAGTAACCTGCTTGGAACGGTTCACGATGTTAAAGCCATCACAGCTGCTGCTCACGAGCATCCCGGCCTTCTCGTGTGCGTCGATGGAGTTGCGTATGCGCCTCATCGACCCATTGACGTCAAAGAGCTTGGGGTCGATATCTACTGCTTCTCGTGGTACAAGGTCTTTGGACCTCACATTTCCATGCTGTACGCGAGCCGGGAGACCCAGATCCAGCTTCGCCCTCTCGGTCACTACTTTAATCCGACCGTGACTCTTGCAGATAAGACTGGCTTCTCCGCTGGAAGCTATGAGTTGATAGCGAGTATTCCGGTTCTGGTGGACTACCTAATTACTCAAGACTGGGAGCATTCTATACGGCAAGAGACGGAGCTTCAGGGCCTACTACTCGATTACTTGGCACAACGGAGCGACGCAACCATCTATGGAGAAAGGACTTCGAACCCCAGCATTCGTGTGCCCACTATCAGCTTCACCATCAAAGGCTGGAATTCGCGAGATATTGTAGAAGCTATCGAAGCCAATACAAACATCGGCTTCAGGCACGGCAGCTTCTACTCCCAGCGTTTGGCCAAGGAAGTTCTCGGCCTGGATCCTGCAGATGGGACTGCACGGGTCAGCATTGCACACTACAATACCCGTGAGTCTCAAAAGAACACAGTCGTTATTTTGCTAACCAAATGCAGATGAGGAGGTTAAACAAGTCATCTCTGCTTTGCAGGATCTTATAATCAAGCGATGAGACGTCTAAAGTAAAGGAATGGCTAGGGGAGACCATGCAGTGTAGGACCTAGGGAGACTGGTGTTGAATACGACCATGTACCCGAGCCAGACTGAGTCACGCGCTGCCCGGTGAGGCTTTAGAAGGCTGTCAGTGTAAGAATGTCAGAAGCGTTAGCCCTAAACAGGAGGGTCAGAATGACCGAATTCAGTTGTTGACATCGTGGCGAGAGCCTGAGTCAACAAGAACATAACAGACATAACAAATCCAATTTGCATGCCACCCTAGCTTTGCGACAAAAACTGTCATTGATATTATTTATGCACACAGCCATGACGTTCGATCGGCCTGTGCCTAGTGTCGATGAATCTCTGGTTCTATCCCGTTTTGATGCCTTGACGAAATCAGGCCTTGTTCTGTACGACGAGAACTAGAACATCGTCGAGCACACTGATAGAGACCTAAAGGGTCGCACAGTACCTATCAGCTAATTCTAAGTATATTAATCACTAATATAAAATCCATCGTCATCCAGGTTTTATTTCGTCCTCACTAAAGCTCTCACTAGAAAGCCGACCTTATCGACGTCGCAGTAACAACCTCTGACGGAAAGTCAAAATAGCTGCTTATCGAATATCAACAGCTTCGAGCGTGTAGCGATATCGATACAGACGACTACGAGATAGGCAATAGTGAAAGCACTAGCCACTTTCTTATCGTAAATAAATTCTACTTCTCGTGGCCTCACCTTATAATACTCACCTACGATAGGTATCGCAGGTAATATAAACTTTTACATAAGAGCGACCTAGAAGCTATATAGAGCACACTGGCAACCTTAAATAATACAACTAAGGACTATATTATACTCTATAATTATAGTAAAGATAGCGGGTGTAATAGACTATATAAGTATATAACGTATATATATAGTAAGTATCGCAGTTAAGTAAGCGTCGCACTTTAATTTCTACCTTAAATCTAGTTTTTAGAGAACTCTTTAAAAACCCAAACTAAGCTTAAAATAGTTATAATCTTAATAGTCTATATATAAGCTTTAAGATAAGCTATATATATCTTTTAAGAATTCTTAGAAAATCCTATATAGCTATAAATCTTAAAGTCTATTTATACTATAATTTACACTATATAATTAAGCTTTACTAAGTAAGGAAAATTTTTAAAACTTAAAAGAAAATATATTATAGTCCCTTATTATATACTATTTTTTAATAAAAAATAACATATATATATAGCGAGTGAAACAGATAAGCGAGTGAAATAACACACTGTGTATATTAAAATAGCCTACCCTATATAGTGTAAAAC
>JAJODA010000131.1:0-33230 GCA_021730345.1 Fusarium cicatricum | reverse complement strand
AAGGAAGGGTGGGCCGGGGATTAGCCGGTCTGTGGGGTGGTGTCTGATGACGATAACCTCGGTGATCGATTGGTCCTGAGTTCAATGACACTTGGATAATGTATGATTCGCCTCCGACTCGAGCACAAGTTTGATACAGAAGCAGAAAAATCACTTTATGCTTTCTCCAGTTACTGTACTTATGTGTCTGGCGCTTTTCAAGTCAACTGTCACGGGGTCGTGCGTGTTTCCCTCTAAAGAAACAGTCCATGACGTCCAGACATCGCCTCGTTGAAGATGCTTCTGGTCCAAAGACATAGAGCGGATGTTCCAGCACGGAGCACGCTAGGCATTCCCGAAACTAATTCTCGAGTACAAAGTGGCAATGCTCTATCGCTACGAGATAGATTGTCCTTGGTGGAGTGGAAGTCTTTGTAGAAACGATGGGTAAGGAGCGAGTCGCATCGGCCTACGTGATTCTCTCTACCTGACCAATTCTAGCTATATCGTTGATATTTCTCGTGATGCTCTAGGCTTCCTTTTATTGACCAAAGTTGGTCTACCTCCCTACTGTGGATGGTGCTTGGTTGCCAACCGCCCATCTCCGGTACTGCCCTATGGTGCACACATACTTGGATAGCCTGACAATTGTACCCCAGGCTGAATGTATGGAAGGGAACTTGAGTTGCTGTGGGGAATTGTTTGAACCCTTTCCTTGAAGCCAGCATTTGGCCAATGTTGGCTTACTAACTAGAAGTTAGCGTTAATGATGCGTTTTGCTGATGTTAAACAAGAGAAACTACTTTGTAGTTCTCGCGGATAACTACAAGCTGCAGGCTTTTCCTTTATCCCACATCTCAATTCACTTCCTTGTACCTAAGCAGTTGAGTGATTGGTTCTTGGAGAATACTGCGGCGTTGTGCTGAAGCTTCAGCGTAACCCTCTTGGTCATCAACCGGTAGGGCTCAGGAGCAGGAAGGGCGCTGTGGTCGGGATAGTGAACTGTTCAAGCGTGAGAAGAAGATGAAATCGATATTTTCTTTCTTCCGTATTGTTCCACCAGGTTTCTAGGAAAGTCAAGCTTGTTTATGGCGGCATTGGAGCATACCCCGTCGGTGAACATACACAATCGCAAAGTTCTCGAGATTATTGAAGAGTTGCCCAACTCATTCTTCAAAGTCGACTTCATAGAGACACTTTAGACACTCTAAAAGTCATTAAACTGACCAATTGCTTGGATCTTGTCCATAGTTGATGTCACAAAGTCAAGTCTTGGTCAGGATATTAATCAGAGTGATTAGAGTGATCAGACTCGCTGGCGCGGCGCTTGTCTCTGATTAAAGACCTCGTGAACGCAGTCAATGCGAGTGGCGGTTGGTTAGCCCGCGGGAAACACGTACGACGGGCTGAATGAGTTGACTCGGGTCAATCAATGGCAGGGGTATCTTAATTTGGAATTGGAGATTGTTTCCTGTCTGGCGTCAATCGCCCGCAGGAGTATTGGTTGATGCGTGCTCTCAGGGTTACAGCGGTCAGTCTAGAATCGGATTGGGAGTTGACAGTCGACAGTCAATTGGTCTGTTGTTCACGGAGCCTCGGCTGGCGCGGTCATAAGCAATCGTGCAGTAGGAGTCAAAGGACTGACTGTCTTTCAAGAATCGGCACGGCACAGCAAAGGGTCCTGGAAGATGTCAACTGGCAATAATTGGATATTAGACTGGCTGTTGGCAACAGTAAAATGCAGTCCCTGAGCGGCATGTCAAAACACAGAGTGCTTACTACGTAGTACGCACATGGCGGTTAATGGTAATAGAGGGTTGAGACAAAGACAATCTAATCTGTTGGTGCACGAATCCCCGATGCTCCGAGACTCATGCTACCTTGACGCGCGAGAGCCAGCCATGGCGCGCCAACGCCTTGAGGCTGGACGCAGCATCTTTCATGCCCCTGGGATTAACCCGTGATGGATTGTCAACGGGTTAGAGTACAACATGACGCAAAAGACTTGTCTCTGTAGATGACAAAGTGATGTTCAAGAGAGGTCAGAGCCAATCCAAAGACACAACATTCCGATGGCCGAGACCAACAGGGCCGCCGACGCCAAGCCACCCCGCCGCTGGCCGCCGCCGTAGTGGCCGCTCTGAGACCTCTGTTCCCCTATTTCTAGGTGGTCCAAAACGGGCGGGGACGGGGAAGTGATGCCGGCGTTGGGGTAGATATAATGAATTGGCAGCCCGTAGGCCAAGAAAGGGGGCTGCTTGTTCCTGAAGCCACTACAGCAAATATCCAACCAGAAAAGTCCACGGGTTGCAGTCGGGTAACTCTAGGTAGGTAGAGATCATATTGGTGCTTGACGTTGTAAAGTGGTAGCGAACTCAGGTACCGCCCCCTAGCCTCTGCAGAAACCTGGCAGCATGGCATGGAACCGGGGTCGACCTCGGCTTTCAACTATCTGCTGGGATCAAGTGGTGCCTCTTGAATGGCCGTCTTTTTATTAGTTGCCTAGGCCGGTTTAGCGGATTTTATCTTGTCTCTTGCTCCTTGTCCCCCTGTTCCCTTCACCAACAAGCCCATGTTGGACTTCTCCACGCTCTACTACGCTCTAAGGCCTCTAATGCACCACCTACCCTGCCACCCTCCACTGAACTATTCAAGCCTCCATCCCCTCCACTAAGCTTCCACGGCTTCCCACCTGCTAGCCTGCCACGCCTGAATCCTCCCGGCGATTCTGAGAACCCACGTCGACAGTGGAGGGCAGGTACTTGTCCGGGGGGCTCCTTCATTCCGCCTGACCTCTGACCTTGGGGCTCAACACCACCACAGCTCACCTCACCCGACCTCACCTCACTTCACTTTTGGCTGTCTATTATTCGACTTCTCTTCCTCCTCTTTGTTAATACTAATCTTCGCTCCCGATTTCCTTTCTTCAATCTTGCGACGTAATCCTCCGCGACCGACGATACCCACGAGACTTCGAACCTACGTCCCTCCTTTACCGCGAAAAGTCAAATACATCGCCTCCGATAATGCCCTCTTGCTGCTCTCCCTGAGCTTCTGTCCCCCATCGATGCTCCGTTGGCCTGCTCCCCCGTGGCGCGCATAGAACCCTCCGATCTCCCATCGCCCTCATCTCTTCCTACCTCAGAATGATTGTCATGTGGCCGCGATTCAAACAATGGCTGGCGAAATGGCCATCCCGCCTGGTTTTCCGCTACCTCAGCACCCTCTTCCTCGTCTGTTTCGCCATTACAAACTACCTACTATGGACCAGCAGTCAGGGTTGGGACGTCACCGATCCAAAGGGTCCCGTCACACTGGGCCCGAAACATCCCATAAAAAAACTTATGGCAGATGCTCGCGCTCGCCATGAAAGTCTCCTCTCAAAGCGCAGCCACAACCTCCACGACGCCGCCGAGCGCTATCGCAGCCGCCGAGGCCGGCATCCGCCCCCCGGGTTTGACAAGTGGATCGAAGCCGCCCTCGCCTCGGATGCTATCATCGTCGAGGATTACTTTGATCGCATCTACAAGGACTTGACCCCCTACTGGGCGCTCGATTCTCATACCCTCGCCAGGCGCGCAGCCGCATGGCACTGGGTCGTCAAAGTCCGCAGTGGCCAGGCTACTGGCGTGGGTGAAACCGAAGGCCGTGTTCCGTGGCTGCAGGAATGGACCAACCTTGTCAAGGAGTTCGCAGAGGACTTGCCTGACGTCGATATGCCGATCAACTATATGGACGAACCTCGACTCCTCGTCCCATTCGAAGACCTCTCCAAGCTCGTCGATCACGAACGCGACAACCGGCGCATGCCTCCTGTGAAGGAGGTTGTCACCCACTTCAAGAGCCTCGCCAAACTAGACGCGCAAAAACCTCAGCCGTACGACCCAGTTTGGTTCAATGAATCATATAGCTACTGGGACCTTGCGCGTGTGACGTGTGACCCCAACACTCCGTCGCGCAACGTTCAACCAGTTTCGGACCTCAAAGCGCCCGTCGAATATCCCACCGATTGGTCTTCCGATTACATGTACAAGGGTTATGTCAAGAACTGGACCGCTGCCCAGGACCCCTGCTTGCAGCCGCATCTTCGCCAGATGCATGGAAGCTTCGTCAAACCTCTCAGTCTGTCTGCATCAAAGGAGTTGATTCCCCTGTTTGGCGGATCCAAGCTTCCTATGAACAACGAGATACTTATCCCTGGTGCCATGTACCTTACAAAAAATGAGTTCTACTCGGGTGGTGAGAAGATGGGCCCCGCGTGGCATGCTAAGAAGACGGGCGTTGTCTGGCGAGGTGACGCTTCTGGTGGTGATTCCAAGGCCGATGTATGGCCTCACTTTCACCGCCACCGTCTCATGCAAATGCTCAACGGCTCTTATGTTGACAGTGTCGAGCATGGCGGCGTTAAGCCCCAGACTTTCGAGCTGCCCGCCCACGACCGCTACAACAGCACCCATCGCAAATCCAACTCTATCGGCAAGTGGTTGAAGCAGTTTGCCGACTGTGGCTTCACCCGTCTATTGTGCTACGAGCAGTGCAGTTATGTCAACCCCTATTTCCACGAGCTTCCGCACATGCACATGAAAGAGCAATACCGCTTCAAATTCCTCCCCGACACGGATGGCAATTCCTTCAGCGCCCGCTTCCGGGGCTTCTTACGTTCTACGAGCATGCCACTCAAGGCCACCGTCTATGCAGAGTGGCACGATGACCGCCTTACTCCGTGGAAACACTTTGCGCCTTTTGACAATACATATCAAGACCTCTACCCTATCCTTGAGTTCTTTACCGACAAAGAGGCTGGAGGCGACGATGCGGCTCGCTACATTGCTGAGCAGGGCAGAGAGTGGTCAGAGCGGGTTCTGCGTCGTGAAGACATGCGGCTCTACGTATGGCGTCTTCTGCTCGAATGGGCTCGAGTATGTGACGAAGACCGCGACAGAATAGGATTCATAAGAGATCTAGTGGAACCGAGACAATGACGTCGAGAGCGGGATCAACAGCACAGCTTCTAATGCACCTGTACGGCACCACCCTGGGCAGGATAAACCCAGGCTATGGAGACTCGCTGTAAGATGCTCACGTATATACTAATTCTCATGGCGGCTTGGCGTTTGGTGTTGGATCATGAGTCTGGATAATGTAGGAAATCTCAAGGATAATGTGGATGGACGGTCTTGGACGCGCTGGGGTTGGCTGTGTCATTCAGGTTGCGTCCTACATGATGGACGCATACCTATGTAACTGGGAGCATACTGCATGTACAACAGCAACGACGTTGGATGAACACGTCAAGAAGAGACGGGATAGAAGGGATTCTCCCAGGCTTAACACCTAACTATAGAAACGTTGGTCTAGCCACTCCCCAAGTAGTAAACGTGATACCAACTTGAGGTCTTCCCATCATAGTTCTTCTTTCTCCCGAGAATTTCCAACTGAACTCGAAAGCAACTCCATGATATGCGTTACAGGTATTGTCTTTTGGGATACGCTCGTTCCCTTCATCCTCATCCTCATTAAAATGCCAGTATATACAGGCCTCTTTCCTCACAGCCCAAGAACATTCATCTCCAAGCCCAGCACCTGCGAACGCCTGAGAAAGTCTCCAGAACTGACGACAGCACCAGCCCATCTATAGCTGCAGATTTGTGACGGGCTCACGGGCAGGCTGGCCCTTGAGGTGGGCGGCAGAGCCCTTGAAGAGGCTCTGCCAGATAAAGGCCTCGCTGAGGAGCAGCTCAATGTCCTTCTCGGTCCAGTCCTTTGTGGGGAGGCACTGCAAGAACATCATAACCTCCTGGAAGTCCATGTGTACGAGCTTATCGGACCATTTGACAAGAAAGGCGGCGCACACATAGAGGTGGAACTCGGAGAAACCTTGCTCTTCGGCCTGGGAGGATCGTTAATAATGATTGCTCACGGTAGGAAGAGAGTTGACGAACCAGATAAGTATCCCACATGCGGATGGTGTTTTTGACGCTGATTTCTCGCATTAGGAGGCAGTTCATCCAACGGAAACTGAACTGGATAAATTCAACGCCTTCTTGCTCGAGATGCTTGGATAGAGTGCCATCGATGCGCGCTGTGAGGTCACGCAGAGCAGCAACCTGGCGCTGGATGCCTGGCTGAGCTACAATGTAGTGATCCTGAATTCCGTCGAGTAGCTTGGTCAAACACCAGAAGGAGTCGGCCTCGACAGCATCCAATACAGACTTAGGGAGCTGCCCAGGATCCATCCCGGATTCGATGTTGGGGTCACCGATGTATATGCCCAAAAAGACCTGCCAGAAGGGCGTCACCAGATCGTTGATGCCCTGGACGTAGCCGCTGGCTGGATGACGGACCGCCCACAGATAGAGAATGCGCTCGAGCGATCGCTGAGTAGCCTCGTAGCTGTAGAGTTCGATATGCGGGTTCGTCCGAGGAACATCAATGCTGATCTGATGCCAGATGGCCTCATCCAAGCCTCTTGTCCTGCCCGCGGGGGCTGTATTCGCTGTGGTGGTGGTACTGCCACCCCTCTCAAACGCCTGGCGAACGCCATCGAGGTACTCTTTGCGCTTCCTCTCCAGGGTTGCGACACGGCGTTCGCTGTTGGCGGGTAGGTAGCTCAGGAGGAGCTGCCAGGTTATGGCGCGAACCTCCTGAGGCACGCCGGACCAAGCCAGCGACCTCAGATCAGGCAGGGAGATGGTGGAGGCTTGGAGAAGCTTCTTGAACTTGTTGATGCGGGTTATTCGGGAGTTGATGGCGTCGGATTCCTTTTGGGTGGCGTTGGCGGGGACTGTGGGATAGTTGATGAGGTGTAGAGCGTTGGCAGGATCTTGTGATGGATGTCAGTCTTGGTACGCATGCATGACCGGTTACAAACAAACCTCTTAGAATCTCCTTGTACTGAGGCCGGAGAATCTTGCCCTCGCTCTTCTTGGGCATAGGGTATGTCGGCGCGGGACGCTCAATAGCGATGTCGGCGCTATTCGAGTATCGTCTTGCATGGAGAGCATCAGGCGGCTCCTCTGATGTTGGCGATAATGTACTTGACTCGGCTTTGCTCTGGGTAGCAATGCGCCGTGACCTCCTCTTCATGCTGGACAAACTAGGCAGGCCAAAATCATCGCCGTCATCATCTTCGTAGCCCATCATGTCGTCTTCGTCGGCCTTCCAGTCGTCATTCGTATTGGAGAGGAAGTTGATGTAGCTCTTGTAGGGAGGCGACGACTTCTTGCTCGGAGTCGTCCGCGGCGGGGGAGAGGCTTCGTGAATTCGGATCTTGGCTGAAGAGGAAGAGGAGGGAGGCGTCCTGGGTCGTGAAGAGCTAGATGGGTTTCTGGTTAGACGACGTCAGCGAACAAAGAACATGTTGACCTATAACAATCAACTTACAGGGAGTCAAACTTGAGCATGTCGGCATGCGAATATGCAGCGCCAACGACAAGGCTAGAGCCATGGCCTCCAGGTGACGTGATATTCCTCTTAGGAGTAGAGTTGTGACTGTCTCGTGGAGGCGGTCTCCAGAATGGCGATACGGACCTGGTCGAGATGCGTTCAGCGCGCGAGCACAGAGAAGGCGGCTAGGACAGACAAACATACTCTGATCGGTCTGGCGAACAGCAATTGAGCTACTGTCAGCACAATCTTGGGCTTCGCAAACGGTCTGTAGGCCTAGAAACACTCCAAACCCCTCTTCCATGAGCATCGCAAACACGTACCGACTTGGACCATCTCCTGCGGCGGTGGGGCTGTTAGCAATGGGAGCGCCGATTACGTCGAGTCTCGTGAGCACAAACGGAAGAGAGAGTGTCGGGATCTCAGACTCGACAAGAGGTAGAACTCACCGACTGCGCGGGCTTCTTGCCGCTTCCGGAGGACGACCACATGGTTTGAAAAAGGCCGTAGACGATAAGAAACCGAGAACGTCTTTTACATAGTGCGATGCGACGCGACACTTGGAGGTTGCAGGTTGGAAGAAGGCAACCTGGACCTCGTCTTGTCTTGGACTGGGCTGGGTTGGGCTGCCTTCAGCGCGCGGCGATCCTCTCTAGGCCACGAGATCACCCCGCAACGAGCGCTATCGCGGTTGAGAATTAGCGGGTGGCCAGCGGGCAAACAGCGGGGTTAACCACTAATCTAACCACTAATCCTGAGTGGTCACTGGAGATATGGATGTCCGATTATTGCATCATGTTGAACAATAAAAGGAGAAGGAAACAGACGGCGAGGCTCAGTCATGAGACACGTGGAAAGATGCATGAGAAATATTTTATTGATATCAAAGTGATAGAGAACTTACAGAAAAGATTCAAATCTGCTGCTGTTTATCCTTCATCATCGTAACGAACTAATCTCAAGGTAGCCTGGAAACGCTGGGAAGCCTGACCTTGATTCGCGCCGCGCTTTCATTGGTCAGCCATAATCTTAGTCATCAAAACATAGTTAACCTTTAGCTCCGCAGCAGAAGCACCTTCACAGCTCAATCGCCTCTTTTTCACCATCTTCAATCCTCCCAATTATTCCACTTTGTTATTTCAATCGTATCACTTGCTTCTCGCCCATTCCTTCTCGACCCCGGACTTTGCTGTTGGTCGTTCGGAAAAGTTGCGCGCGACCCCTGCGCTCATTCGCCTTCCTTATCACGACCGCGCGCAAGACTCGACCTTCACCATGACTGAGCCTGAGAACTTCGAGGACGATCTCTTTGCCGACCTGTGAGTTCCTGTTCAAGCATCCGGAGAAGCCACCCGCTCGAAACTAACACTGACACCTCGATTAGCTACGACGACAACGATGCTTCCAAGACCGCGCCTCCCGCTGTGGCCGCCGCTCCAGCAGCACCGGACGTGCAACCTCCTAACATTAGCAGCAATGATCAGAATGGGGCATTCCAGCAGCATCAAGACATGGGAGGTGACGAACACATGACTCAAGATCAAGATGAGGACGACGACGACGATGTCGACTTCAACCTCGGTGGAGGAGGCTCAGGGGGAGCTGGTCACACAGGTCAAGTCGCTGCGTATGATGACGCCCCAACACCTCCACCGTATGGAACTGTCCACAAGGCAAGCGCCAAAGAAGACGGGTAAGTTTCTGCTATTTCCGCACCTTGTGATTTGTATCCCCAGAAACAGCCCTACAACGAGTATTGCGGTTCGGCTTGCCCGATTGCCTCCGGAATGTGATGGCAGCTACCACACTGCCATGTAGTAGTGCCCACAGCGTACAGGCTTGCAGGCATCTTGGTGATTGGCTTGGCTAGAAAGGGTCGCGGTCAGGTTGAGAACAAGAGGCGTGGCATTCAGAGACATTCCAGCAAGACTCAAGACGGAGGAGTTATCATCAGCCGAGTCGAGAGGACTATTGGACCAAAGACTTGGATCAAGAACTATGATCAAGATGAAGCAAGGCTTTCGGCGTTCATCCATGAGACATGACAGCAAGAGGAGGATGTCAATCTCAGAACTGGGACTCACCCTGTGGATACTTCCGAGAAAAATCAGCCGGCCCTAGCCAAGACGAAAGACGATGCTTCCGTCATCCATAGCCCTCAGTCGCAGAGATCTTATGGGCACTCGAGAGTGGTAGACATTCTCGAGTGCTATAGCGAGATTTGCAGCGAATAGCGCTCGAGGCCAGTACCTAGCAAGAGACAGAGAACAGTCAAGACGATAGCAAAAGACGAAGAAATATTCGACCAAGCTGATCTGGCATCTCTCGCTGCAATGTCTGCGCCATCTTGCGACCATCATGGCGATTCATGATCAACATTCGTCAGCCATCAGCCCAGGGCGTCCAGGAGTTTGACAAGCACAATCCAACGTTTTCGACAAGCCAAAGCTCATTGGTTATCCAAGACAAATGGGCCATTGCCAGACGTTTGCTGCCCTGCAAGCTTCCGCAGCTTGTCGCATGGATGTGGAGTTTCAGCAAGAAGAATACATATGACAGCCGTCGGCTTTCCCGTCTCGCAAATATGCGACTTCAGAACATCCCAGTCTGGCGCGGCATCAAAGGACCAGAAACCCTGCTCAGCCCTGTTTGATCAAACAAAACGACCAAGAGCTCTTCATCATGCGTCGGCTTACGACCCGGCCTGATGCAAGCCACTATGTCACCAGCCAAGGGGCGGCCCAACGCCTGTGCCGCAGCCAACACAAACCATGCCTAGCAACCGATCCTACTCACAATGATACAAGGCTCATGATGCAGAACTGTTTTAAATGCTAATTTATTCAAATAGTAAAATGTTCATTGGCGGACTCAACTGGGAAACTACCGATCGTGAGTAGCACACAGTTGTTGTAGTATTTGACTCAATCCTAACCCTCGATAGAATCTCTACGAGACTATTTCTCCCAATTCGGCGAGGTTGTCGAGTGCACCGTTATGAGGGACAGCAGCACTGGACGGTCTCGAGGTTTTGGATTTCTCACGTTCAAAGATGCCAAAACAGTCAACACTGTCATGGTCAAGGAACACTTCCTCGACGGCAAGATTGTAAGTTCTCACTTGGCACTTGACGCATAATGGCCAACTAACATCACCATAGATCGATCCCAAGCGAGCCATTCCCCGCGACGAACAAGAAAAGACGAGCAAGATTTTTGTCGGAGGCGTCAGCCAGGAGACTACCGACCAGGAGTTCAAGGACTACTTTGCTCAGTTCGGCCGTGTAGTGGATGCGACACTTATGATGGACAAGGACACGGGTCGGCCACGAGGATTCGGCTTTGTCACATTCGAGAGCGAGGCCGGTGTCGATGCGTGCATCAACGTGCCCTTAGAGATCCACGGCAAGCCCATCGAGGTCAAGAAAGCCCAGCCTCGGGGTAACCTTCGAGAGGAGGAGGAGGCTCAACGGCGTGGCAAGTTCAGGAAGGACGGTGACCAGTCAAGTCAGGGCTCCATGGGCCAGCAGATGGGCAACAACGGCATGACACCCCAGGTCATGGCACAGTACTTCCAGCGCATGCAGCAGTACTTTACCATGATGCAGTCACAGCAGATGGCTATGAACCGTGGCATGCCCATGAACCCAGCCATGTGGCAGAACATGATGCAGATGCAACAGATGCAACAGCAGATGATGGGTCGAGGCGGCGGCGGGGCCAATGGCCAGAACATGATGAACCAAATGAACCCTCAAATGATGCAGCAGATGCAGCAAATGCAGCAACAGATGATGCAACAGCAGGGCCAGCAAGGAGGCCAGGAGAGTCCTGGTGGCAACGCTGCCGCTGCTGGTGGAGGTGGCCGAGGATACGACAACTACAATCAGTACCAGCAGCAACCCCAAGGAGGCCGCCGTGGTGGCCGTGGTGGAGGCTACGGCGGGCACGGCGGACACGGAGGCTACGGCATGGGTGGAGGTGGAGGCGGAGCCGCCGCCGGCGGAGCTCCGACCTCATGGGAGGGCATGTACGACGACGTCCCCCAGCCGAACCCCAACCAAGGCGGCGGAAGTTTTCACCGCGGCGGCAGCGCCACCTCGAGCCAGGATCCGCAGCACGCACCGCCGGCCAACGCGCCTACGGGGCCCAAGAACGCTGGTAAGCCAGGGGCCAACTACCGTGGCGGCGGCCGAGGCGGGAGCCGTGGGTATCATCCGTACTCACGATAATGACACTGCGGCGGAAGAGTTTGCGCTTATGATGGAGGAGCTGACGGTCTTTGAGACGCCGTCGGCACTGCGGAGAAGATGATGGGAAGGATGGCCTAGGGTCATGGGATAAATGTACTCTACTACGGGAAACCTCTACGTGAGGAGGCTTTACGCCTCCTTTTTTTTCTTTATGCCTTGATTTCATAATGGGTGGTTTTCTAGTCCTTCATCATAGCCAGGTTAGGCTGAATCTCAGGGGTTCGTTGGGGAGGTTAACGATCTTGACCTGTTGGGGTTCACAGTGATTTGATTGTTCTGACGTCCTCATCTGTTGGTTTATCTTTGAAGTTATCAATTAGGGGTCGGTAGAGGCTTTCGTGAGTTGGTCCAGTTGCGGTCTCTTGCGAGATGTTAAATGTCAATACTGCAAAAGGTTCTGCGAGTAACCTCGGTACTCGAAGACGCCCAGCATGATATATTCCAGTCGATAATTCAAAACCTGTCAATTTACAATTCAATACCATACGGCTTATCAACCATACAATGTGATATTGGGTGCTAGTTCAACCCAATGAACTGCCCAGGATCTTCTTAGTTCCACGTCTGACCACCACCAACCTTCCAAGACACATGGTAGTTCCATATGTCACAACTCTACTTCTCATAGACATGATAGAGCTTAGGCAACAAAGGCAATGACTTACTCGACAAGCATGGTACCACGTCTAGGATGGTTCATTGCCATGAACAGTACTTAATAAAGGGAAATACTTCAAATGAGATGTGGTGTACAAGCTGTTCAAGGCACTCAATAATATATTGTATACTACTATATACACGCAAGACAGAATACGCACTCTAGACAGAGCATCAAGCCCGGTCTGGTTTCTCACTATCCCTCCCTTCTCGATGGAATGAAGCCATTCAGCAGGTTTCGGAAAGGTTGTCAACCTTGCAGAACTTGCCATCGGGGCCACTGCTGATCTTGGTGGGCTCGTCACCGTTGGAGTTACCAACGAAGAGATCGCACGACTTTCCCTTATCCTGGCAAGAGTTGCTGATGGTGCAAGTGTCAAGGTACGGCTCGTTGGTGTTGACTACATACTAGTTAGTTTCCAAGATCCTCAAAGGGTAGTTCTGGGTCGACTTACTGCCGCAGAGAATACCACCGTTGACAGCAGCGATGTTGTTGATGACAATGTTACGGGGTCCCTTGTTCTTCTTGCAGTTACCGCAAGAGCGCACAAGCTTGCCGTAGTCCTCGACGTAGAAGTTGGAGATCTCGACGGTTCCGCGGCCGTTGAACTGGACGACCTTGTCCGAGGCGTGGAAAGCACCACCGCCGCGGATGAAGGAGGTGCCGGACTCCTGCTTAAGGGTGATGGCATCCTCGCAGACGTCCTCAAACCAGACGTTCTCGAGGGTGCAAGTTCCCTTGCAGTGGACGCCCTCAGCCTGACCAGCGCCGATGATGACGTTGCTGAGGGTGGCACCATCCTCGAGGATGAACATAGCGTCGGCCTCACCCGTCTCCTCCTGGTCCTTGCAGACGGAAGCTGGGACGGAGCGTTAGCTAGGTGAGATATGAGTCGCAAGAGAAGGGGTGTCTTACGGGATCGGTCATAGTACTTCATTCCACCGTCGAACTCGCCGGAGACGGGGATAGCGGTAGCGGATGCGACGGCTCCCTTGGAGGCGGGGATGGTGCGGGTGATGGCACCGGAGCCAGAACCGGAGCCGGAGGTGGCAGCAGGGGCCTTGGTAACAGCCTTGGTGGCAACGTCGGTGGCAGCCTTGGTAGGGTCAACCACCGGGGTGTCAACGGGCTTCTTGGTGGACTCGTCGTCATCGCCCTTGTCGGCGGGCTTGGTGGGAGCAACGACCTCAGAGGTCACATCAGGAACATCTTCCTCTTCCTCATCGCCAACCTCACAGGCATCACCATCAGTGGGCAGGACCTTGGGAGCCTCAGTGGACTTGGGAACCTCGACAACAGCAGAGTTTGCCTTGGTCTCCTGGCTGGGGGGGTTGGGGTTTCCGCCCTGGGCGCCGGGAACGCACTGGCTATACCAATCGTTGTGCTTGACGCAGGTAGAGCCGGAAGCGCACTCAGTCTCGCCGGTGAAGGCACCTCCTCCACACTGGCCGTAGATCTGAACAGCAGCAAAGGCCGTGCCAAAGTTGGCAACAGCAACAAGGGTGGCAGTCCGCATCTTGTGTGTAGTAGTTGTGATATCAAAGAGTGTTGAAAGTCTGAAACGAGGGTGTAAAGTAGTATAAAGAATGTGGATGATGCGGGCCGGCCCGGATTTGCTAAAGAAATAACGAAAGAAAGCTGCAAAGAATGTCCTGGTTCGTCTTCAAAGGACTTCACCTCAACGGGGCATCACGTCGCTTATATGCAGCGAGAGCTATCACCATGCACCCCTCTCAACCCCTTGAGTTTGAGGCACAGCTATAGCTACCCCGGACATCAACGTGAGAGTCTAGAGCCAAGCAACGTTAGGCGATGATGCACCACCAGGGTAGCGGTTTTCAGTTGAGATGGATGTTGGGAAGCCTCCAATGAGGGCTCTTGAAAGACGCCTCAAGGACCAGAAACTGTCGGTCGATGGCCATGTTCCAACCCGAGTTTTCCGAACGATATATCGCCTCGAAGGGTTGGACAATCGTGTTATTAGGATTGGCGGACTTTTAGAAACCGCGGCTGTGGTGGGTAAGGGGTAGCTGGGTATCCTGGCTACGATGAAACCGACGATATTGTGGTTCGTTTCTTTCCATGGGTCCAGCTGACGGCCTGGGAGTTGCCCGGTCAGTTGTATTTTCACTTGAAAACTAGACAATTGTGTAGTAAATGCCATTGAAAGCAGTTACTTCAAGTCAAGGAGACATGGCGAGACAGTAAGACCAGTCGGCGAGACAGCAAGACCAGTCGAACAGTATGAAGGTTCAGAAGGCATCGCGACAGCAACACCCTTCAAGACCTGGTTATTGGCTGTTGGTTGCTGGTTTGTTGGTTGTTGGTTGTTGGTTGTTGGTTGACAAACACGACTTGGCGACCATCGACCGCATATTATATCGGAGCTCTTTGCAGTCTTTGGGCTTGTCTCTCCGTGTCCCTTCAGCTCAATCTCCATACAAAGCCTCTGGTGTTAGCTCTGCCCAGCCTCGAAACAGTGGGTATTGCGGCGCGACTGCACTGATTGGTGGATCCGTTAACAAGCTGCACCGAAAGACCCGTATTGAAGGTGATTTTCGGCTGGGGTTTGACTAGGGAAATTGACAAAACGGTCGTGTTACTGCGATGTCAGGGGTTAGTTAGATTAAGGAGACATGAAGGATAAGGGTGGAATGGGGCACGTGAAAGGTCATGTGATTGGTGTGTCAACGGGATACTGTCTTAGGTGCCTTAGGTAGTTGAAGGAGGCAGGCTCCATTGTCCAGAGTCAGTTACATTATCAATCACGTGTTGTTCTTTGTCAAACATTTACTCTAACGTTAGATTTCGTTGGATGACAAGCTATCACACGTACCGTACGGAGTAGATACTAGTACTTGCTTGCTATCATGCTTCCATACTATCGTTTCTGTAAGAGTCTTATCAGTCCTCAGGACAAGGACTAGAAGCAATCACAGGCCGGTTTGGTTTGCACCTGCTCTTTACGAGTTAATTTCAGTCTCCTTTTCTATCTCATGTTGACCACATCCACCAGAAGATAATGACTCAATCGCGTTTAGCCAGATATTAAACGTCACGTGACACAGCTCCATTACTCCCTATTCTAGGTTGCTTTTCCCCCTTTTACGTCGGGTTGGGAGATGCCACCTAGGCTAATGGTCGCAACGATGACGCCACTATCCAGTGCGTAATCAGGCCTAGAAGCAGGAAAACAAAACCAGCGAATGCCTTGAATTGCCAGCTCTTGACATGATCTCGGGCAGAATTGAGGCTATTATCAGCCCCGTCACAAGAGCAATTGCCCATATCATCCATCCCTTGAGCCGGCTCAGGCTATGGGCAGTCGCACTATCAAGATCGAGATTTAGCTCCCCTTTCTCCTTTCTACTTTACTACGTACAATACGAGAAAAGCCGGACCACTTTTTAAAATTGAACTGTCATCTCGACGTAAGGTAGCCAACATTTTAGCAGCGGAAACCATACTACGTAGGTACTGTACAAATCGAGCTGCCTCCCTGGAACCACAAACTTCCAACTTTGTTCTCTTCTCGGCCTCTCTTCCCCTCTATTCTTTTTCAATCCGCATTCCTTTGGATCCTATTATCAGTGACGGAGCCATCCTCTCCAGAACCAACCTTTGACCCCAGCTTTGTTGGCAGGGATCCTGGCTAATCTGCCCCAATCAACCAAGTTCAAGCCCAGTCCAAGACCCGGTTTTCTTGGTCTCAACGTGGAACTTGTTCGGCAGCCATAACCGTTTCCCTAGGTTGCTCAACCGTCCCCGTTCCCCGTCCTTTGCAAGCACACGCAAGACACGTTAAAAGACACGCACGCTGTCCACGCAAGTCCTTATCCGACCCAAGCCAAGCGAAACAGCCCCGTCACCGCGTTATCAGTCATGTCGTCGCCATCCGGATCCTCCCAGAGCGGAAAGCGTAAGAGGAGCTCCCTCCGCGCCGATGCTACCGCCGACTTGCTCGACAATGGCATTCAGACGTCGTCGCGTGATGCTTCAGGCGAGGAGGGCGACACCACAGCCGCCGAGTCGAGCCGCCATCACCTTCGCAGCGCGGCTGTTGGTGGACCAATTCCTAAGAGGCAGCGCTCCAACTCGGATCGTCTTCAAGATGCCGCCGCCGACCATACTCTCGACCCCGGCGAGCCCAGCGACACCACCGAGGCTAGCATCGACATTGCCCAGCGTGTTGGTCGAAAGGGCCGCGTCCCTACTCTCGAGGATCTCGAGGATGACGATCAGAGGCAGGAGGAGTCCATGGCTCCTCCGCCCATTGGCAAGCTTCAGGACCCTGCTGGCGGCTTCAAGACCAACCCTCCTCCTGTCGGTCGTCCAGTCCGCGTCTACGCCGATGGAGTCTTTGACCTGTTTCATCTTGGGTAAGTCTCCTCAACACTTTGTGCTGCAATATCTGTTTGATCGCCTCTGACAACCCCTTCAGTCACATGCGCCAGCTCGAGCAGGCCAAGAAGGCCTTCCCCAACACAACTCTCGTTGTCGGCGTCACTGGCGATCACGAGACACACCTGCGCAAGGGTTTGACCGTCATGTCCGGTGCTGAGCGCGCCGAGACTCTTCGGCACTGCCGATGGGTCGACGAGGTCATTGAGGACTGCCCCTGGATCGTCACCCCCGAGTTTCTCGAGAACAACAAGCTTGACTACGTCGCGCACGACGATCTTCCTTACGGTGCTGACGAGGGCGACGACATTTATCAGCCCATCAAGGCGGCTGGCAAGTTCCTTGTCACCCAGCGAACAGAGGGCGTCAGCACCACAGGTCTTATCACAAGGTGAGCGAGAGCGTTGTTTCGTCTCTGTGACTCTGCTAACATGACGCAGAATCGTTCGCGACTACGAAAAGTACATTGCCCGACAGTTCAAGCGTGGCACTTCCCGCCAGGAGCTCAACGTGAGCTGGCTCAAGAAGAACGAGCTGGACCTCAAGCGCCACGTCCAGGACCTGCGTGAGAACATCACCACCAACTGGACCTCAACTGGCCAGGAGCTTGGCCGCGAGCTCAAGCAGTTCTGGCCTGCCAGCCGACCTCAGAGCCCCGCTCGATTCCACAGCGCCGGCAGTGCTGAACAGTTGCGAGCCGAGATGCGGTCGCCCACTACTCCCGGCGGCACGCCCAAGGAGTTTATCACTGGCTACGCCTTGGGACTTGTCGGTGGTGTACGATCATGGGTAAGCTACAGCCCACCTACCGAGTCCTTTGAACTTGACTTACAAGCAAATAGATGACCAAGAGCCGGAGAACTGCCCAGGATGGCAGCCGACCCCCCAGCGACGACGAGTCAGAAGAGAGCGAACCCAACCCCATCCCCAAGTCGGCGTCTGACCCCGCGATCAACACGGCGACTACGACTGCTGCTGCTGCATCATCCAAGCTATGAGTTGACAGTGTAAGAAAATTGGAATTACAAAGTAGAGGGTAACATGGCCAGGACTGCAACAAAACGGGCAGGAATTGTTTTGCTCGGGACGGTTTTTGGATTATTATTTTAATCAGTATTCAGCTGGGCACTCTAATACGAGGCCGGCAATTGAGGCGTTCCGGCTTGTTTGTTTATCAATTCTCATTCGATTGTCGCGAGAGGAGTGATGTTGAGGTGATAGTACCCTGTGTAAAATATTGCTCGTCGACGCTTGGTGACGGTGAAATGGGCATGTACTAGAGAGGCTGGACCAGGTATCTAAAATTCTTTGACCGACCTGGACTCGTATTCCCATCACAAGACAAGGCGGGGAAACTCCCGTCGTTGTGATCATGCTGCAAGGCGGATTTATGCCCGGATGTCGCCAGTTCCGCTGACTGCAAGGCTCCAGGGTAAGAGAGACACCCGGAATAGTCACAAAAAGGGGCTGGCGCGTTTGGGCGGCTGCGCGCCTAGACAGTGTTGATGGAATGCGGTGTAACGATGATCAATTAATGTGGTAGATGGCTGTATGATTTCTAGGGTATATCACCTAATGTAGCTATGTCAATAATAGACATTGACGTGGTTGAGGAACGTGGATGACTTCATCAGGGCGCAGTCAGCAACCGCAGTAGATGATCGGCATTTGATTATCGCAGCTGACCCAGCTGCCCCTTGGCTGTCAAAAACTCCTCGCGTGAAACTCAAATGACGAAACGCCTTGCCGGATAAAGTTTTGGATCTGCAAACGAACCTTCTACGTTACCAGAGCGTTGGGTTTGTTGGTTTGAACTGTCCGAGCAGGGTTACGAGAGACAATGCAGGCTGTGATGGCACGACGGCGAGGGTCAAGTCCCGAGAAAGGAATAATATACCATCAGGCAGTCTCAGCATACAAATACCTAGAGGGCTATGTATCGTGTGCCGATTTACAGCGTAGGGACCTGGCGGTACATACTCGGAGCTGGATGCTTATACGTATTGCGATTGCGAGCCAAGTTTTACTTCAAGGTTACCCTACAATGTAGTATGGTACATATGCACCCCTCTTCATCCGAGAGAGGCCCATGCAGACGGCATGGCAAT
The DNA here is from genome assembly GCA_021730345.1 of Fusarium cicatricum. Taxonomy (NCBI): domain Eukaryota; kingdom Fungi; phylum Ascomycota; class Sordariomycetes; order Hypocreales; family Nectriaceae; genus Fusarium; species Fusarium cicatricum. The sequence goes on along the minus strand of JAJODA010000131.1, from coordinate 14,446 downwards.
CAGACCAGAAGTGCATCAATGTGAAGATCAGATGAATAATCATCGAATCTAACCGAGAAACTAAATACCCTGGCACGCTTGCACCGCATGAGTTTTGTTGAACTGCCGGAATACTCGTTAGGTTAGAGCTCAGAGCCTCGTTTTCAAGAAGACCATGAGTGAATAATTGCATCTGAGAACATGCCCAAGGCTTCTGGCGCCAAAAATAGGCTGGCATCATGGATGTTAAGCGCCCGGGGCTTGGTGATGGGTTGTAAGCCGTGCATGGCGGGCCGAATCCTACAAGCATCGGGGGCCCTGCTCACCTTCCTTCCAGCATTTTCACATTCATCCTTGTGCAGACGCACACGTTGGATCATGTCGACAAAAGAGAAGTTGAGAGGTCGGCCGAGTTCCGCTTCTGGCCAAAAGGCGGGGATTGGCTCAGCAGAATGGAACGTGGAACGGAACCGGAGCGCCCCGCATCCCACTCGTCGGGACGCATGTCTTACAAAGCCAAGAGAGAGCAGAGAGCCCTTGCTCGAGTCAGAGGAGCTTGCTATTGTGGAGAGCTTCCTAGTCGATGTCAAGGCAGATTTGTTGGCAAGAGTGGTTTCAGCCTTGCAGGAATATCAATGATGAAGGGATGACCCCGATTAAGCTGCTCCTCATGCCACAAGTATCCTTATGACGACCTTGACTCGACTGGCGCTTGGTATCTCAAGTGACAGGGACTGAGGGGGTAAAAATAGGTGAGACGCAGGTGGCTGAGCCCCAATCCCTCCCCCATCATCTAGGCTCGTTGGCCCTAGCGGCTAGTTCAACAAGGCATGCATGGATGGCCATAACAGGGAGGGGCTAGAATTGACGCTGCCGAGCGGCTGTTGTGCGTCTCGATGGAAGAGAATAGACAGAGACAAGGTTTGATCATGAATGGCGCAATGAGCACTGCTTCCTTCTATCGGCCATCAATCAATGTCGGTAAGGGAAGTTGTCTTTGTTGGCAGCTTAGCGTACGGACAGTTGTTTCTTTGAGACGAGACAATGTCATCATACAAATCAGAACAACATCAATCAATAAGCCATATCATTTCGGCAGCATCGGATTCTTTACCAGATGAATACTACGTACATAGTGGAATGATTAACAAGGACCGTCAGCCAGGAGAAACCTGGGCTTGACTGCTGACCAATACCTACCTAAGGTAGGTCAGGTAAGAAAAGGTACCTTGCAGTGTCACCGACAGCCGCGTTCCTGCTCGGTACCTTGGAAAGAGCGTCACAACCTAACTGCTAAAACACCAAACCGCATCAAGCACAGCCACCTCGAAGCTTTCACTCTGGCACCATTTGCCGATCCCGTCAGCCTCCCATCATAGCACTCACTGTCACTTTTGGTGACATCGATCCAAGCTCGCCTCCAGAACAGCCACCAACAGACGCCTTGACGCCATACCCGCTCGCGTCCATCGGCACGGGCGCCGCACTACCAACAAGGGAACAAGGGCCCCAGCTACTACCCAAGCTTCACTCTGCCCAAGCTCCTCTACTCTCTCCTCGCATTCAGCGGTCTCAGTACTGCTGCCCCTCCCGCCCACTGAAGGGTTGTATGCTTCCGCGTGGAGACCAACTGGATGGGCAGCTAGAGTATCGCGCATATCAACAGCCTTTCACCTTTCACCTTTCTCGTCATGGCGTGCATGGGTCTTGTTCTTACTGATCGTCCTTTCTCTTGTGCCCGCCAGCCTGTCTCTCTCCACTTCGCATTGGATGATCGACGACATCGTCTAAGCGCGAGCAGCCTTCATCCGCAGCCGTCCGGATCTTTCGGGATGAAAATACACCGTTAGGGCATGGCCTCTGTGCGATACCAAGCCTAGACGCTAGCCGCTTGATCAGGTACCGTTCCTTTAAGGCTTAGACGGCGCTTGTGGCCCCGTCCCGCCACTCCTCTTACACCCGACAAGCAGGCTAGCAGGGGATGGCGGAAGCTCGAGCACTGGCCTAGGGGAGAGAAACGGCCGCTGAGAGATCTGAGAGGGTTGTGCCAACTCTACAAAGTATACTTCTTTTGCGGGCGAACCATGCGACTCACTGTCACCGGGCAGCCGAGTGCCTTGCATCATCAAGTCATCAAGTCATCAAGTCATCTTGGGTTGACACTTGAACAAACCCTGGCATCTAGTTGTTACTACCTAATGCTAATCTTATCCTTGCAACAACCAGCCCGTCCCCATGCATCATCCCCTGGCTCATAGGCCTGCGCCCCATGCTCAGCTCGCAGGGTTGTCTTCAACTTTGGGTCAACGGCTGTTGCTGGATCCCCTTGATCCTTCTCTCTGCTAACCCTGTCTCCCAGCAATGCCTCTCTTGGTTCCTATCTTTGTAGCTCGTCAGTAAACTCCGCACCCGCACTTACACTGATGCCCTGTCCTCCGCATCCTCATCCCTCACACCCCTGTTCGAACCGTCGAGGCTAGCATCGCCCACGCTTTGTCCCCCCCAGCCTTAGCCGTCTGTTTCGTCTCTAACCCGTCAACTTCTGATCGGGGATCTTGATTCTACGCCAACTCCCCCCACTATCCTTCCCACTTCCTGCTCCTATACCCTCATCGCCCACCTACGTTACATGAGCCAGATCAGTTTCATCCGCGGGACTTGATCTTCAGCCTCCTCGGGGGCTGTGCCTTGCTAAGTTTGGCTATTCTCTTCTCCAAGGCTCCGAACCTACTGCTCCTTTTGACCTGTGCTCCGTTATCAAAGCCTGGCCATGGCTAGTCTCAAGAATATCATGAATACCGACGACGAGAACGTTGACTCTCGATTCAGAAGCCGGTCTAGTGATTCAATCTCAAGGCCATCCCTGCGCCCCAATCTATCGGCCGCCGGTCACAGCTATGTCACATCTCTAGAACGTTCAACATCCTCGCCTTCCCATAACAACGGGCCTGATCCACCTAGTTCTTTGGCGATATCCTCCACCGCAGATCACTCGTCATCCTTAAACACCAACCGCGATATGACTAGCCGTCGCCGTCGTAGCAGCACGAGCGTCGACTCAACCGAGATGTCCCCAGGTTCGAACCAGCCAGGTTCATCATCATCATCATCAAACACTCCCATGCGGCCATTCACAGCATCCGCGGGGAGCGGTGAGCCGCATGTCAAATTGACCCCCGTCACTGGGAAGATTAGCAAGGCAAAGAAAGGTGTCCCGGTTCATACGTGCAACCAGTGTCCCAAGGTAGAGTGCCCATCATCCTCAATGGACATTGAACCCATCTGACTTCCCAAGACATTCACTAGGGCCGAACACTTGAGGTTGGTTGTTGTATCTACGTGTTATCTACATTCCCCTAACACTCCTGATCTAGACGACACCAAAAGAGCCACTCGTCACCTGAACTCTATTGCCAAGCTCCGGGCTGCAACAAGTCTTTCTATCGTAAGGACCTGCTTGACCGTCACCTTCAGAGACAGTACGTGAACAGAAACCGACAAGAGCTGGAGATTTAAATACTAACCTGGCGTAGCGAGCAAGATGAGAAAGGTCCCACAACCAAACCGTCCAACCCTCGCCGCAACTCAAAGACGTCCCCCCAACCATGTACGAACGTAACTGGGGAGCCCGAGGTGCCATATGGAGACTTCCACGACAATCGAATGGGCACCACCGCTGCTTCAAGCAACAACTCGACCATGGCCATCGGGTCGTGGCCATCAGTAACAGCTGCTCCCAGTGTAAGCCAAAGCTACACCGCGTCGTCCAACATGACAGGTGCTACAGAGAACTACATGGGAGGAGTCGGAACAAACTACGTCTTGGGGCCTACGTCTGTGCCAACGACTAATGGTACCTTTGTTTCAAGTTACTCGGAGTCGAGGGACATGCCAGAAATTTCGATGCTGGCCATCCCCGAGTCCGGAACGCCAGAGATGCCCTGGCGAGAGAGCTCAGTGATGGCTTCTTCGGCTTCGGAGAGCACCTTTTCCACTCCTTCGGATAATACACGTCAACATCACTTCTCCATCCGTACGTCGAGCGGAGACTGGACAAACACTATCTCGGCTTTCCAGACCGCAAGCGACCTGTCGAACCCCAACATGGAGACTGGCGGGTACTCGATCCCCTTTTCGTATCCCAACTCCCCTCCACCTATGTACCAGCCCGTCTATGATAACAGCATGACCCTCCCATTGCCCGACTACCCCGATGGAAGTACGTTTAGCATGCCAAGCTCAACAGCTCGTAGCATGTCCCCTCGGATGGTCACGGCTCAGTCCGAGACTTTAGTCGCCTCCTCGATACCATTACCAGACCAGGTTTTCAGTTTCCCCGGCTGCGGCTCTCAGCCTCCGAACGGGGGTAGCATGTTGGCCATGGCGGCTCCGATTACTGTCTCCCTGAGTGCAGCGGCCAGCGAGGCCGTGCCATCGTATCTAGAAGTTTACTGGGACAAGGTCCATCAGAACTATCCCATCATCCACAAGCACACATTTGGGAAGACGCCTGGAACTGAAGCCGAGCACCAAGAAGTGCTCCGTTACGCTATGGCCGCTGTGGCAACACAATGTCTTCCTGATAAAGAAGACCGAATGAATGGTGCTCAACTCCACGCTTATGCCTGGCACAAGTCCAAAATGGTGAGTGGACGGAATTGGGGCCTCCTGGTATATAACTAGCCTGCTAATCGTCGTATAGTTTACACTAGCAGATGAATGGTCATTGGTCGTCAAACAAACAATCATGCTTTGCGAGTATTATGCACGTTTCCGCGGTAAAAAGAACCATTCACATAAGCCCTCTTCACGGTTCACCTCGCTCTATCACAGGGTTAGTTCAGCTTGATCTTTTATTTCGTTTCCACAAACATTTTCTTCATAGATACCCGTTATTTCTTTTCAATTTTTATCTTCTTCCTTTCTTCACCTTCTTTCTGGACCGTTCCTATAACTCTTTACTGTCTCCATGAATGATTCACCCAAACGCCATGCTCAACTCCATGATAGGTTGTTGGTATACAGAACATACCTGCTCTTGTCTCCTCTGTCCGCGGCACCCACCGGGGATGGGAGACTTGGGTCGGCATGGAAAGTCAGCGTCGGCTGCTAGCCGCTTGTTTTTTGCTGGATGTCCATAGCTCGCGTTATCACGAACGCCAACTCGGTACCAGCGCCGGCTTGGATTATTCCTCCCCGAGCACTCTTCCCATACCCCTTACGGCTGCGACAACGCAGCTCTGGGAGGCACACGACGCCCAGGCCTGGGCCAAGTTGCGTACGAGAAAGAGCCTGAAAGCTATCTGCAACACGAATCTGGGAACCCTCTCCGCGTCAGACCTTGCTTCAGCGCCATCCTTCGATGCGGCAATAATTCTTGCCGTCTGCTCTTTGTATCTTCCACAACGACAGTGTCCGACGCTGGTCAATCACGTGGATCATGTAACAAGCATCCAAGCTGGACAAATGTCCTTGCTGAAACTCTTCCCCGAGTCAGCCGTTGCCAACACCTACCTTGCGTTGCACCACACACCCCTTCATTGCCTCTTGTCAGTATCAGGGGACAGCTGGGTGTTTAACGTGAAGGTGATTAAAGGTAGCTTCTTTGTGGAGCACAAGAAACTGCTCAAACAATGGTGTGGCTCTGGCTCGGCAGTCATTGCGGCGGTCTTTGCAGCTCGGGCGTTGAAGGCCTTTCTTGGGCTGTCCACTCGCCCCAGCCAGACAGAAGGAAGCGAGGTGGCAAGGGAACAACAACAAAGGGTATCATGGACAGACATCTCAGACTACTGGGGCGTCTATGTATGCGCTTTGATCTGCTGGGCTGTTGGTCTCACGGACAAACGAGAGATGTCGGAGGGGGCGATATCACGAGAAGCGACAACACAGTGGATTGTGGCGGTTGCGAGCTTGGAGCCAGCTGATGCGCAAAGTCTCGGTCAACGATACAAGGCCCAGGGAGTCGTGAGCCTAGCGCGAGAAGAACTGGCGGTCGACTGCCTCGGGGGGAGAAACATACTATTCGCGGATGCTCTAGGTGTATTGAAGAAGCTGGAGCGGAACGGAAAACGACCGGAGGTGTTTTGACCTAAAGGCGTATGGGAGAGGACTGGCGCCAACATGGCAGCATTGTATCTGAATTCGGGATTGCGTTTTGGATAACGACAAGTAACGAGCAACGCGCACGGACAAGGGACTTTGGCGGTAAAACAGACGGAAGATGGGACAATGGGTTGCATAAAAGAGATGAGAGAGAACCTCGGTTGGGGAAGCACGCACAGCGTAGAGTTGCAGAGAGCACTCAATCATTTACCACTTCACATGCCTTTTCGTTAAACTTGACACTGAAATGTCGGGCGGCGGTTGAGCGCCTCGTTGATGACGAGCTGAGACATGATTTGCATGTCACTGGACGAGGAGATGATGGTTGCTGATACCGCAAGATGGACTGCAGCTGTTGGTGTTGAACCATGACGAGGCGTCCGGAAGCTTCGGGAGGTGATTTGCTAACGGGCAGAAACTCTGGTACCGTATTGCCGTAGGCGTTAAAGGTAATTAACGTCCCGTCGCGACGCCATTTTGTTAGGCTCTCTTATTAAAGTGCTGCTGTCGTCCTCGAACCTCTCAAGAGGGGCTCGATATGGCGGGGTGAGCTTTGGGGGCTGGATCTGGTGGCTTGGGGCGCTGCCTCAACCTCTGAGGTTTGCGAGGGACAAAGTGAGATTGGGGGTCGTGTTTCATTCCAGTGACGTTTGAATGACTTGGAATGTGTGTGATTAGGAGCGCTGTGCTGGACTGTCCTTGACTTTGCCCAGGGCAGTCCAAGGAATGGGAGATAGAGCATATCATCCCTGGCTACTTGCTGAGTATAACAATGTAGCCTATCTCAGCAAAAAGAAGGAGGCCATGAAACATATCAATCACATGCAAATAAGATATGTGCTTGGTCACAAAAAAAAAGGGAAGAGGCGGTGACGAGAAATAAGAGCTCCAAATGTCAGAGCGTTGGGTTGACCATGTTTGATACCTAGAGAATCATGATACCCTTGGTGGCCTAGTCTCATATGCACGGCAGACTAAAGTCCCTCACCTATCGAGGCAATTGTCGAGCTGCATCTCGCGTTGGATGCTTTGATGAGAGGCCAAGCCAGCCCCAATCTGGCAGGTTCCCGGAGAAGCGGCACCAGAAGCCAAGATTTCCATTGATACCCAGTTCTAGGCCCTCTTCTACCGAGGGCCCGGAAGATCAGCGATGGGCATTTCTGGGGGGGAAGGCTATTTGCCTATCTAGATTGGCTTGGATTGCTCTGGGCTGGACGCATAAGGATAGTGCACACGACCAGCAGATGCAAGTGATGATTTGTGGTAACCCTACAACTTGGCTAGCAGAGACTAAAATGATGTAGCCTCAGGGGCTGGCTGCCCTTTTCCACCGCGACTACGGAGCACAGTATATTACTGTAGTATCACTAGAGGTAACGACTTGCTCAGAGACCGCTTCTTGTACTCGCTACGTGTTGCCCCCGGCCAAGTTGGCACAAAAGGAGGCGCCCCAACAACCGCAGACGGGGGGCGTTGGCTCGAGAGATGATCAAGACAAGAGGGAAGGGAGTTTGGGTACATGGTTTACAAGGGTTCCGTTCATTCTCGCTTTACCCGTTCCTGTCGGATCGTTTGCGAGACTTATTAAGACGAGATTGCTGCTGCTCAATTTAGATCACGGCACTCCTGAGTTTTGACCCTGGAGGTTCTCCTTGAATTCATCCCGTGGTCGGGACTAGGTCTCTTCTGTTCAGTTCAGCCTATTCTCTTTTGTTAAAACTGTTGCCTATCCTCCAGGGCTCTTACTATAATTGTGGTCTTGTTCTCGCCTGCATCTTCTCTCATCCTACAAAACCTCGATTCTCTTGTTCGAATCCAATACCAAGTTGGCGACCTTGGCTCTTCCCCACCAAACGACCGACTATACGTGTCCCCCCCGGTCCCACATCACGGCTCTCACGGCTCATACGGCTTCTGACATAAGGGCTTGGCCGTGGCTTGGAGGGATACGAATTTACGAGCGGTGCAATCAAGCGACTGTGGCAGTTCCCGGGGCGAATAGGTGTTTGATACAAGATAGAGGCAGGATTCAAAAAGCAAAGCTGAGACTGAGCTGAAAGAGAAGGATTCAGGAGGTGGCATAAAAAAAAACGACGACGACGACAACGACGAGGATATTGCGGCTGATCGATCCAATACCTGCGAAACACGAGACGGAGACGAAACACGGCACGCACTGAGGCCGACGATAAAGCAAGGCCCATCAACAAGATCATCATCATCATCCTCGGTCCATTCCAGAAAGAGTCGTTTGCTCATAGGAATCTTTGCTTGGCTCAATACGTCACCCCCATCCGTCTGGCCCGGCCACGCTTCCCCGACCTTCCGTGATCCAATCCCAGCCCGAGAACCCCGGCCGGAGCCAACCTTGGCCCTATTACGACCACACTACAGGGCTCTTGGAGGGCGTCACCACTGGGGACTCAGCCTGGATCAGCGCTGCCTGAGCCTGGGCGCTTTAGGGCCTCCAGCTGCCCCGCGGTCGATCGATCGCTGTTTGTAGGTGATCAGACGCTGTAACATCGGGAGCTCCAGCCTCTGTGCTGAGCCTCGCCGAGACGGCGCTTTCGTCATGGTGCGCACCTTCATCCCAGCTCGCCTCAAACCGTCGTCTCGATCCTCTTCTTCCTCGTCCACAACCATCTCCCCCAGCAACAACAACCACAACTACAACAATAGCAGCAGAGCCAACAGCCCCCCGATGCGCTCCAAGTCGGCTAGCACCAGTCCCTCGAGGGACGCTGGAAACGGCCTCGCCCTCAGGGTCTCCATCATTAAGGTACGAAACCCTGCCGCTTCCCGACGCATCACCGCCTCTTTGTTGAAAACAGTCGTCAATTGCTGCACAACGCCAAATGCCGCAGTTTTGTCCCAGAAATCGACATGTTGCTGATATTCATTTCAATAGGCTAGAGATCTGGCGGCCAAGGATCGCAATGGCATGTCAGATCCCGTAAGTTACATCTCCCCCACCATCCAAAGCTCTCTCGACCCTAACTATTCACCTCCTTTTCTAGTACCTCGTCCTCTCTCTCGGCGACGCTCGCATCGTGACTCACGATGTACCCAAGACGCTCAACCCAGAATGGAACGTCACCGAGGAGATCTCCCTCACATCTGTCCAGAACCTGGTCATGGATGTCATCTGCTGGGACAAGGACCGCTTCGGCAAGGACTACATGGGCGAGTTCGATCTCGCCCTCGAGGAGATCTTTAACAATGAAAGGGTGGAACGAGAACCAACTTGGTACCCGCTCAAGAGCAAGCGCCCTGGCAAGAAGACGAGCGTTGTCTCTGGCGAGGTCCAGCTGCACTTTTCCCTCTTCGACTCTTCCAATGCCGCTGCCACGCCAGAGCAGATCCTCGCAAAGTTCCACAACCTCGTGGGCGCTGTCCCCGAAGCCTCTCGCAACGTCACTCCCTCGATGACACCTAATCTGGCCCCTACCACAATCCCTCGATCTGTGCCCGCTGCCCAGGATAGCCCCAGCGACGACGATGACGAGGAGGAGGACGACGACGAGGACGAAGAGGAGGAGGGCGACGACCAAGACCCTACCAAGCGCAAACGACGACTCCGTATTCGAGGACTCAAGAAGAGGCGGCGCAACAACCCCTACGCTTTTGCTAGCAGTGGCGGCGACGTGGTTGGCATCATCTACCTCGAGGTGGTCAAGATCACGGATCTTCCTCCCGAGTCCAACCTCACTCGCACCAGCTTCGACATGGACCCCTTTGTAGTCACTTCGCTCGGCAAGAAGACGTATCGTTCCAAACGAGTCCGCCACAACCTCAACCCGGTCTTCAATGAGAAGATGCTGTTCCATATCCAACGCCACGAGCAGCAATATTCGTTCGCCTTTACCATTATCGATCACGACAAGTACTCTGGCAATGACTTTATTGCATCATGCAACCTACCCGTCCCGCAGTTGATCGAGAGAGCTCCCAAGGCCAACCCAGAGACTGGCTTGTACGATGTGCGAGTGCCTGAGCAAGCCGCACCGCTAGCCTCGCGTTCACGCTTCAAGAAGCTTGGCGTATCTCGTTCGAATTCCTCGCAGAGCCTGAGCAAGATGATTCGTCCCTCGTTAAGTAAGAACGCATCGAGCACTAGCACCACGTCAATCGATCCAGCGTCGGTGCCCTCGGCTATCAACCGCGCTATGCTGGCACCCGCCGATGCTATCGCCAATACAGGTCTGGACCCCGACACGAATAATAATGAACACGGCGACCCAGACTTTTACGACTACACCGTGCCCCTCAAGATGAAGAATACGGAGAAGTGGGAGAGCAAGCACAACCCCGTTCTCTATCTCCGTGCTAAGTACATGCCATACGATGCGCTCCGGCAGCAGTTCTGGCGAGCCATGCTCCGGCAGTACGATTCTGACGAGAGCGGCCGGATCAGCAGAATTGAGCTGACCACGATGCTTGAATCTCTCGGCTCCACACTTCGCGAGTCCACTATTGACAGCTTCTTCCAGCGCTTCCCTCACAGGGACGCCGACAACGATGAGAACTGGGAACTCACCATGGACGAGGCTGTAGTCTGCCTGGAAGATCAACTGGAGGGCAAGAGGCGCTCATCGGGTACCGTGGGCGACAAGCTCAGGGGCCTCGTGCCTGACATGAAGCACCTACTCAACGTTCCCGACCACAGTGAAAATGGTGATTCCGAGAGCCCTAGTGTCTTGGATCTGGACTCGGCTTCGGGAACCCAGACGCCCGCTTCCAACATTCCCACGCTGAGGACTCCCGCAGACGAGGAAGGCAATCCGCTTGATAGGACAGAGAGTGACGATCGAGCCGATGAGCATGTGGTTGAAATCCGGGAGTGCCCCATTTGCCACCAGCCACGACTCAATAAACGCAAGGACGCCGACATCATCACGCACATTGCGACATGCGCGAGCCAGGATTGGCGGCAGGTCAACAGCGTGCTCGTGGGCGGCTTCGTGACAGCTAGCCAGGCGCAGCGCAAGTGGTACTCCAAGGTCATCACTAAGATCTCGTACGGTGGATACAAGCTGGGCGCCAACTCGGCCAACATCCTCGTCCAGGATCGCATGACGGGCCAGATCAACGAGGAGAAGATGAGCGTCTATGTGAGATTGGGCATCCGTCTCTTGTACAAGGGCCTCAAGTCTCGAGATATGGAGAACAAGCGAAGTAAGTCTCAAGCTGTACATTGGGAATGAAGACAATACTAATAGGTTGGTAGTCCGAAAGCTGCTCAAGAGTCTGAGCATCAAGCAGGGCAAGAAATTTGACGACCCGGCGTCCAAGGACGAGATTCCAAAGTTTATCGAGTTCCACGGTCTCGACATGTCGGAGGTATTGCTGCCTCTGAACGAGTTCACGAACTTCAACGAGTTCTTCTACCGTGCCCTCAAGCCTGGAGCCCGGCCCTGTTCGGCGCCTGAGAACCCACACATCATCGTGTCGCCTGCGGATTGCCGTAGCGTTGTCTTTGATTCAATCAATCAGGCGACCCAGATCTGGGTCAAGGGCCGCGAGTTCAACCTCAAGAGGTTGATGGGGGATGCCTATCCCGAGGATGCGGCGCGGTACGAGGGCGGTTCGCTGGGTATCTTCCGCTTGGCGCCGCAAGACTACCACCGCTTCCACATCCCCGTTGACGGTATCATGGGCAAGCCCAAGACGATTGAGGGCGAGTACTACACGGTCAACCCCATGGCCATCCGGTCGGCTCTTGACGTGTACGGCGAGAACGTAAGAGTCATGGTGCCCATCGATAGCGAGCAACACGGCCGGGTCATGGTGGTGTGTGTGGGTGCCATGATGGTGGGCAGCACGGTCATCACTCGCAACGAAGGCGACCACGTCCACCGGGCGGAAGAGCTCGGGTACTTCAAGTTTGGCGGCAGCACCATTCTACTGCTGTTTGAGCCTGGCAGGATGCAGTTTGACGATGATCTGGCGGACAACTCTAGCGGAGCACTCGAGACACTGGTAAGTTGCTGCTGAGCCATGAGAATCACAACAAGGGCTACTAACACGTCGGATGTAGGTCCGAGTGGGAATGTCTATTGGACACTCGCCCGCGCAGCCGCAGTGGACTCCTGACATGCGCAAGAACGAGGAGAACATCACGGAAGCCGACAAGCGGGAGGCCAAGCGACGAATCCAGGGCAACGTGGCTATGCAGACCCCCGAGGGCAGCAGCGATGATAATGACAAGCCGCCGCAGCGGCTGGTCAATAAGCCCACCATCGACACCATGGCCGCGTCGGCGATGTAGAGGGGAACCCGACAAGGCGGAAGGAGTGGATGTAGGTGGAGAAGACGTCGGTGGAGGCAGAGACGACAAAGGGTGCATTCAACATTAGCAAAGGCATGTAGAAGACGGATAGAGTCGGGCCAGAGAGACGACGAGGACATGGGCTTGGCTGTGCATAGGTTTGAATGAGGACTATGTGGGAGGTTGGAGAAATAGGATACATGTGATGAGAAATGATGAGAACGAGATATTGATGAGCAACAACATTGGTTTGGACTGACAATAAGTGTGTCATGTAGTAAGGAGATACATGCGAGGATACAATGAGCATACATCAAGGCTTGACAGAAAAGACATGGATAGGGGTTCTCCTTCATTGAGGCAGAGGTCATGGGGGGAACAGTAGATGCTGCTAGGGTGGGCTTCTAGAACAAAGATGGCCTCGGGTCGGAAAAGAAGCTGCAGGGCTGTGAGATCTCGGGTCGAGGTTCCGAACCGAAGCAAACATGGTGGTGGATGTGGTGGATGTGAGGTTCAAGCTGGCATGAACGTGTGCTGTTGGTGGCGGTGAGCAGGGGTGTATTTTCGAGATGAGACTATTATCGATAGGCATCTAGCAAAGGAATTTATTATTTGTAAATGTAATATGAGCATTGGGAGCTTTAATTGTCGTCTGGTCGACCTGAACAAACCCAAATTTTACAAGATATGTCAAAGTGAGGACCCTTAAGGGGAGCACGTGATGTGGGGGGACAAGTTCATCAGCCACAACTTAGACGCAGGCCAGGCCAGACCCCGCAATAAGCGAAGCGGCGGGCCCCGATCTCCAGGGATGTCTATTATGGGCAGATGGTCAGGCCATTGGGGCCATTTCGAGCATGGTCGGATAAGGCGTGACACCCTGATTGGGGTTCAAGAGATTTTGGTGGGATGGAGTGAGATGAGATGAGGATCTGACTCGAGATTTCAAAACAACAAGGTCGATGAGATTGATGGAACAGAGAGTGTATAGTTTTAAACAGAGTTTCATTTGGGTATCTATCGATAAAAAGAAGAAGAAAAAAGTTGCTGAAAGGAGCAATTCCACCTCGTGCTCTCTCTCTCTCTCGAGTAGTGTGGTATTATTAAAGACCCTCAGCCTTGTGTGCCTGCTGATCCCACTGCTGTGGATCTAGCCTCTCTATTTTTGCGGGTTGCATGTGGTAATATTATGCCACTTCAACGTGGGATGCCGTGATGAAGCTGCCGGAGAGTCAAGGACCCGGCCCCACCAGTTCGGCATGTCGTAGTCGTAGTCGTGACAGAGAAGAAAGCGGCAGCAAAAGGGCCCCGAGTAAAGGTAATTCCAGCAAAGAGACAAAAAACCATGTTTGCGCCGTCCCAAGAGAAGTGCTCAGAGCTTGTCTAGCAAAGTCGTAAAACACGGGGAAATAATCAGAAAAAAGGAATGGTGTTGTGTTTTTTTAGTGACGATTGCTGGGGTTCCATTCCGTTTCTGAGGCGTTCGAGGCACGGCGATCTGAGCGCTGAGCGGGAGGAGAAGTGGATCGCGATATGGGCCGCATAAAGGATGAAGAGGTCGAGGAGTTTGAGAGGGACATCTCGGGCGAGGGTTGTCTTGTCTGGCGCCACGAGGCGTAGATTTGCTTGCAGAGGTGGGCGGTCATTGTGTAGGTCATGATGGGCGGTGGTAGTAGAGTTGATAGCGGTAGTAGAAGTTGATGGCGGCAGCAGAATTGATAGCGGTAGTAGAGTTGAAGGCTCGAGATAGTATAGGTAGCTGTAGAGGCTGAAGTGATTACTTGAGGATCGATGCTGGGGAAGCAAAAGAGCAAGAGATCAAAGGAACCAGGCAAGAGGGCAGGCTGGATTATTTATTCTCTTTGGAGTAAAAGCCAAAAAGCCCAACGTTGACATATACTTTAAAAGTACGCCTTACGCCTACAGGGCGTGGATAAGAAAGAGTTCGGCTTCTGGCCGGTACCTGCAAGTGGGACCTCACACTCTCTCCTGCCTGCGGTGAAGCCTGTCGTGTGCCCAAAACTCGAATGTCATGGTCCGCCCAGCGAACCGAAGGGGTAGGCGAAACCGACCTTGGGGGGCTGGGGGGGGTAGGAT
>JAJODA010000129.1:0-28921 GCA_021730345.1 Fusarium cicatricum | reverse complement strand
TAACCCCCCTATCGTGGCGATCGTCTTCGGCTCTCAGTTTCTCTATGCTTTCCTTCCGCAGCAACTTACAGCCGTCGAAGAAGATAGGGTCGGCCGTGGACGTCAGAGCTTCCACGTTAGAGCCATCCCATCTTTCTTGCCTTGTACATGCGCGCAGCGGTAGCATAGCCGACAGGCCTTCCAGCACGGCATCACTCGTGCGACGAGATGTCGGCGATAGCACACGATGCCTGTTGTAACCCGTTCGAAGATGGAAGCCCGGGAGATGGAAGACTTGGAAGCCCCCTAGATTGGTGAAGAATAGATCGAGGACGGAGGGCGGTGGACACACCAAGCCGTGGGGCGCAGGCGCCTGCTCTCCGGCGCGCCGAGCAAGCTCACACAATGGAGCCTCGTGGGACGCATATGCGTGAAAGTCCAGCATGGCAAGGCGCCGATGTGGCCTCACGGTAGCTCTTCGGTCGCCTTTCGAGACACGAATCACTGTCATACCAAGATCGTGACAAGCCATGGTTCCCAGGAGCAGAAACACGCGGGTCACGTCCATCCACCCCACTTCGTCGGTGGTGCCGTCCTTCGCATCCGCCTCTAGGCGCCAGTCTCGGTGCGGCAGAGCAAACGCGCGAGGCTCCCTCCTTTCCCAACCCTGTGTGATTCCATCACCGCTCGGCGTGATCAGGTGCCCAAGGGTTTCGCTATCTAGACCGACCAGGCCGCGCAGCGTTTTATGCATGATGTCCATCACGATGTATCCGTGAGGCCATCTCCGATGTGACCTCCCTTTCCTGCCCACTGGCACCGACCAGCACGGTCTGCCGTTTTTCACATCCAGCGCCTTCATGGTGCTAGAAAACAGAGGGCCCTTCGAAACTGGCATGCCGTGAATGCTGAAGTCATCGTTTGACCCCAGATCATTTTGTATCGCTCTCCATACCTCGCAGACATTACGTATACGTCGCAATCGGTCGTCACCTCTGTCGTCCACGTCGTATAACTGCAGAACTCTTCGGCGGTGATCCCAGAGCAGTCCGACGAACACGTCTTCCATCTTCGATCGGAAGACGGCGAAACCAGCAAAAAACCTACGATCGCCTATCTCAGTACGCAGATCTTCAACGGTGTCAAAGCCCATGGAGGTATCGACGGTGTGGCGGCCGTCCGCAGTCCTGTACCGGCTACGTCCGTCGCTGATGCACCTGGTGCTCTGGCCCAGGGTAAAGGTCAGGGGTCTCGACATGAAAGCAGCCCATTCATGCAGGCCCCATGATATCATGTTGACGACGCCGACGGCGCTCTCTACACTCAGCGGCATATCTGCATCCAGGCCGATGAGGAGTCTCCGGAGGCTCCGGACGTGATCCGACCAGCTACGGTTCCGAACCGTATTGTCGATCGCCCTCCGGAACGGCTCTGTGGGGCTGGCACCCCCGCAGCCAGCTCCCAACTTTCCGCCGGAGGGTATGTCGATGTGAAAGTCATCATGGCCCAGCGGCGCAAGTGGCGGCACCGCTTCTCTTGGCCAATCGAGCCTGACGAGACATTGCGTTGGCTGATGCGCAATAGACTCGGTAACATCGTCGTCACGCTTGTCGACTCCAGCACACTCCGTACCCCCACACGTCCTAGTGCATTCTGTCTCCCGCTGCCGTGTAGGAGCATATGGACGTGAAGATATCACGTCGGCGATATACGATACAATCGACCCTCTTGGGTCAATAAATACCGTTGGCGCGTCAGACTGCCTTGGAAAGGAGCGCGCCGCCTCATCCAAACCCAGCGCCATGTTTAGATCCATCCGGTTTACGTAGAATAAATGCAGGGCGAAAGGTTTTTCCGTGTGGCCTCATTGGCAGAGTCGCAGGATAACCACACAACCTTGGTGCCTGAGGCAGCTCGAACAATCAGCCAGCCTGACTTCCATTACCAACAACGAGCTTCCATCCATAATAGGAGCATCATAGTTTTCTACTATCATAATCGCCTGCAGCTCGCGCACAGTCCCCATAACCACTCTTGAAACAGCTCTCTGCATCTAGATCGCAATAAGTGGCTGTATTCTCACCCACNNGCCGAGCACGCTAGGCTGGTATCGGGCGACCCGGTCAGCAATACTGACTTCAGTCGTCGGGCTGTGAGTATGTCCGATCTAGCGATCAGTCAAGCCCTTTCATCCCCACATCAGCCTGTTCTAATGTGAGGTCTCTCTCGCCGTGGAGAGGCTTGAACAGATCAGCGAGCACATCATCGTCCACCCTGTGTATGGCCCCGCGACTGGCCATCTCGGGCAACCCCTCTATGCTGAGGTTTGTTTCACCGCCCGCTCTGCCGAACGGCGTTTGTGGGAGCAACTGTGCGCTGGCGAAAGGGGCGGTGCGTTGAGAGCGTACTTGGAGGTAGAGGCAGAGCTTCCCCTGCCGCGGTGGGTGTATGTGTCAATGGATGAGATCACGCTCCGATGCTTTTTCGACCGGCTCATCGAGCGACCCGAAAAGCGGGATGCGTTATTCGTTGCATTCCACGGGAGGAGAAACGTCATTGACTGCGCGTCCTGCACCAACGTCTTCTTTAACACAACCGACGAACAAGGGGACCACATCCGGTCTCCATTCTGGGCCTGCGTTTCCCTAAAAGGCTTCGCCCAGGGCCGATGTGCGAACTGCCTCTGGCGGAATAACCAGGGATCGCAGGCATGTGACTTCTGCATCCGCCCGGCTCTACTCTCAGACAGCAACCTGTTCGAGGCGTCGCTTCATCTTCTTGCCGGTTCAAAGGCGTCCACCTGGAAACTCGATCCAGCACTGGGTCCTCGATCCGCCGACCCTCTGACGCCCAGGACGTGTCCCAAGGCTCGAGACCCGTTGACTTTGCCGTGGGACATCGAAAGCTTTGCTGTTAAGGATCCTACCCTGCAGTAAGGGGAAGACCCTTCAACCATCGGGGGTCCGGATCCCGTTGTCTCGTCACGTCAATCACCTCCCTCACACAGGAGGCCAAGACGGGCATCATCACCCGGGTTCACATCCGGCTATCACCATCCCGCTCTGTCCCAACCCAGAATGCACTAGTGTGCCTACTTGTAGAAGCATTCTATATCTCGTCCCGGTAAACCATTGCGTTATTCCATAGGACCTCGAATATTAAGTAAACTACTTCATCTACAACACTGCTACGAAGACTAAATATTAATCTATAAACTTTATTCAGCTTCGTGCCAGCGGTCCCAAGCCATCGAGCCCGACCATTAAGTATCTGCTATTAGTGTTGAACGTTCGACTCCGTGAACTCGATCGGGAAGGCTCCCTGTGAATCCTTGTGCCCCGTTCTCTTTGACACCGCGCTTCTAGGCCACCAAAGGGCGGTTAAGGTAGCATTGAGGCCGGCTCAGACGCTTTGTTCTCTTCTTACTCGGCGGCCTCAGAGCATAGCCGCAGCTTGTTTCAGCAAGTACCTCACGGCCTTGCAGGTTCACCTCGCGGTTCCTCCGGGTGACATTCCTGGCAATGTTCCGGCCTCTATACGGCCCGGCGGACGTCACTTCTGAGCTTTCCCCTTGGCCCTGCAGCCTTGGGAGCTTATCCGGTGTCCTGCCGTACCGTCCTGATTTCTCTCTTTTCGTCTCGCCTTGCCTACCTTACTGTGGCGTATCCTCTGTCCCATACGCACACCAAGTTTCCAACAAGCCTCCAAGCCCGCATCGCGATTCCTCGGCGCGCTTCCCGCCTCCTCCCGTAATACATGACTATATTCTGTGCCTGCGGAAGTCCTGGTATTCTTCGTGGTCCACCAACTTGCCGCCCCGCAGGGGGGGGGGGGGGTTCATCACGTACCTCAATCCGCGATTATGAGTGCAGCCGACGATCGCAATACTCTCCTACCTGTTGGAACGCAACATCCAGCATTCGACTGGGCTATCTCACCTTCACTAGCCGACCTCCGCTGGTCGTCAAGAATAGAAAGCCTTGAACACCATCGGGGTTCAGGCTGCTCCTTTCGTTACGTTCTCGACAGCAACCCGTCCTTTACACAGTCTCTCAGCCTACATCATATGAGGGGTCCTTCACTGCTGCATTCTCGTAGTCATTCAGACCCATCATTGTGCTGTTGCGAATATGGGCATGGTAGCCTCTCTATTCCAGTGATCGGTTTAGTGACCCTATCAAGGAGGGGGTTATACCGAGAGGCTTCATGGCCAGTGTGCAGTAGGCACGCAACTCAAGCCAGTAGGCCGCTCCGTTAGTAGCAAACCCAAGTCGTTATACCACGCTTTACGCTTCATGCCTAGCTCTCTCATCATGACCTACCTACGCATCGAGTCCCCGTGAGCCAGTACTTACAAGAAACACTAATGACGCCCGGCCTCACCCTTGAAGGCCTTGTGTGCCTGAGCTAAGCTCGCCAGACTGACAGTGATTCATTGCCGCCCCTTCTTAGCGAGGCCGTGCCTCCCACACCTCTGCCGCCTCTGTATTCTTTCCCTTTCGATGTCGCTCCTCCTACAACGTTGCCTCCCGCCTGCGCCTCATGGTATTTAGCAGTCGATAAATGGATATCGGTTCCTATGCACTTTGTCCACACCAGAAGCCCATGCTGCATCTCGAATTCTCGACTGTTCGTGCTGCGGATAAGCCAAAGAGTCCTTCACCTGGCATTGCGGACTGCCCCGGATTCAATTACCGGTAGCTGGGCAGATGAATCTCAACTCAGGTAACCAAGCTGACTCGTAAGTCGTTTTTGTATGTCAATCCGAGCCATTCGCTCGGATCTACGCAAGGGGTCATTATAGTCCGAATACAAACACCAAGATACAAACACACACACACACAAACGCACCGGCAACATCGCATACACTGCCGCACACGCTGCTGACACTTTTGTACCAGCGCAGGATAACTGGCCAGCCTGCACATATATCGGCCAACCACAGGGACCTAGTGTTCACGTCAGTTACGTATCGTAATGGATCAACATCGCAAGCAGCCCCGGCTTCTTGATCTCGCATCTACTCTCTTCGCTTACCTCTCTTCACCTATCTCGCCTTTATCGCCTGCCGATTCGAGTCGAGAATCGTCACCCACCTACCTACTGGTTCTTTTCCTGTGCACCAACGCTTTCATCGATCCATTCATCTGAATCAACGTCCTCCATTCGGGATCATCCATCGCCAGTGCTCTGCTGTATTTACCCCCGATGGAAGTCACCGTCCTTGTCGCTAATCCGCGCCATTCCGCAGTACCGTTTGGCTCGACGAGTCAGCTCTCGACCTCGAGCCTCCGACACCTCCTCGTCCTCTAGGCTTGGGCCTCGGCGCAGACCCTCAACCACAAACCTTTAGCCCAGCTGGCCTGCACCTGGTCATCTTTCTTCGATACCCTGGCCTCGCATACCGAGTGAGTACCGTCCATTGAAACCTTTCTTCATTTTTTCCGTGGTCCTGAGCTAGCCTTGCAATGCGGACTCAAGGCGGGACCACAAGCAGTTTATCACAAAGCCCGAAGATCATGGCTTCGTTTCGTTGCCTCTCGTCACAGTGCCGCGTGCTAACTAGAGGCCTCCGCAGTCATCATCGCACCATATCTCCTTCGTCCTCTCCGACTCGATCGCTGCCTCCTCTATCACTCCTCGGATCGCCGCTCCCGTCGACGTCGTCAACGTCTTGCGATTCATACATTCCTGAGCATGTCCTTGTACCAGTTCCACGCGAGCTTCGCGCTTGACCAAGTCTTTCTCTCACTGCCTCATGATACCCGAGGAGTCATCGCTCTTGCTAGCTGTCGCCGGCCACTCCCCAAAGAGCCTTTGCCCACCTTCCAGCAGGCTCAAAGGCCTGCTCATGCGCAATATGAATATGACAGCTTTGTGAAGGCCGTCCAGCGCACCTTTATTGGGCCCTTGCTGCCCACATTCTTTCTAGAGGTCCCTATCCCTGGGTCGGTGGTCGACCTCTGCGTCGAACACGACGCATCGTTCCAGTATGCCCTTCTGACGGTCAATGAGCTTATCAGGAAAGGGACTTACGCTGCTTCACCTGACCAACCCATCCGGATTTGCCATCGCCCCGGACCCATGACGCTGCCGCAGCCGATTCAATCAGATGCTGAGGCAGAGCAGCTACATGGCTCCGTTGAAGTAGCCATGGAAGAGGATCTGACGGGCGATCCCGAGCTGCAGGCGTCGCCGCCCCCCAACTCTACTTTGCGAGATCATCTATCCCCGTCTCAACAGTCTGCGGTGCCATCCGAAATCGACGACGCCATTACATTGTCTTCCGACTCGTCGTCCGACGAAGGCGCAGAAGGGGACGTGGACCTGGAGGAGGCTCCTGCCGATGATGCCCAAGTCACAGGCGCTGCTCAAGGGGTTGAGTCAGCCACAGATCGTGGCTTGATGGGACACTTATACGAGCGCAATTCCTTGCGCATAAGTGAAGTTCCCGAATTTGCCCGGATGTTCGTTCTCGATCCAACTACCATTACCCGTCAGACAACAAAAGTACTTCCGGGAACGAAGCTTCCCCTGCGCCTTACTCAGCTGGCCTTTCTCTATCGCACGGCGACCATGTGCACCCGGTTTCCCAACCTCCGAGGCTCTTATCTCGCTGATGACATGGGCATGGGAAAGACGAGGTCGGCCCTCGCCCTGATAGCGCTGATCCGACTTTGTCAGGTCAATATTGATCACATCCAGGCTAACTCCACCCTTCATAACGACATCAACACGCTCTCTGTGGATGCTCGCGCTTGCCCTTCCCAACTCTCGTTCGGCCATGAGTGCCTGTGCGTCTCCGGGAACCCGCTCAAGAGGTTGTATGACCTTACGGCACGCGGCCCATTTCTCGCCGTCGCCACATGTCATCTTACCGGTCGTTGGGCTGATGAGGTGATGGGATACCTCGACAACCAGATCAGGGATCCGGCTCACGCTTGCTTCGGCCAAACCTTCATTCGGGCTTGGGATGCCTCCAAGGGTCAGGCAACCCCTGTGCCTCCCAATGTTGAGCCGCTCATCCCGGAGCGATTTTGCGCAACCGTGGTGTACAAGACAACTGCCAAAAAGTACCGCGAGCTATCCAGAGACGGTAGCGGACTGACGTTTGACGATCTGCTTGCGCATTCAAGACCCAAGGGAACCCCTCTTCATGACACACCGTACATGCTCAGTGACAACGCTCGACGACAGGGTGAGTCAGTTCTAGTCATCGTCGGCCGTGAGCGCTACAGCCGTCTCGTGACAGGGCAGAGCACTGGAGTTTGGTCTCAACCAAAGGTTCACATTCACGTGAAGGTCAAGCAATCGGGCCAGTCGGCCAAGGTCCGGACATTTGGCGCTGTCATGCCTTTCCCCCCGGCCCTTATCATCTTCGATGAGTTCCACGGGTACAAGGATCCATCCACCCGGATCTCTCAATTCGCTCACCGTCTCGTCAGTCGCCAGCAGCCTGGCGACGAACCCGCTCCTCGTTTCTTGTTCTTGAGCGGTACGCCCATCAATTCCAAGGCGCTTGATCTTGTATCGGCCTACAACATCATCCAGCCCAACCGACGGGACCAAGCCGATTTCAAGAACCAACTCAGCAAGATCGACAAGTATCTAGCAACATGTTCGCCGGATGTGGCGGAGGTGATTCGTTCTGCGCTTCCCTCCCTTGAATCTTTCCTCCTCGCTAGACGGTCCTCGAGCCCGATACTCGCGGAGCTTTCCACGGAGTTCACCGGCTCGTCTGTGACGAGGATTCATCGCGCCTCCTCGACGCCCGAGGAGCATCTCGCGCTGTACAACGCGGCTGTTGCGGAAACCCGGAGGACGATGAGGGCTAACTCGCAGTCCGATGTGGTGATGCCCGGCCAGCTGAACAAGTTGCACCTCATGCCGGAGTTCATGGTACTCATGCGGGCGGCACATTGCCCCGCCCTGCTGACTATTGCGAGCCGCAACCCTGACTTCCCTCTCGTAGGCAACGCTATAGAGGCTGACATTCGCCGGGGCCGGGAAAGCTTGTATAGACAGCATGCTGTCCAGTTTGGCCAGGGCGACCCCATGTACGATCAGCTCACTCTGGATGCAAAGGAAGCGTCCCAGGGCTTCCCCAGTGACCCTACATTCGAACCTTTGCAGGCACGGTCACCGTGCCACATGTTGCTGTTCACGTCTTATCCGTCAACAATGTTCGCTGTCGGTTTGTGGGCCAAGCGCGCCTGGGTGGACTTTGCTGAAGTTCACATCCTCCACCAAGGTGCTCTGGGCAGGAACGAAAAGGTACAAGAGCTCGTTGACCGGGCAGATGAGATTAAAAGGATGGGGATAAACAAGGCCATCGTCTGCGTGTCCACCTTCCAACGGTCGGCCGAAGGCGGCGACAAATTCAAATTCGCAAATGTCCTCCTGAAATTCGGCGAGCCCTGGAACGAGGGAATGAACCAGCAGGCCCTCAAACGGTTGGATCGCACCGGTCAGCTTCGTCCCGTCCGCTACTTCGATTACGATCGCGTTGACAATGACGCACTTTCGGTCACCCGCAATCGCAACGTCAATCGCGACCGGGTACTAGGTACTCAACTGTTCCGCGGATTGATCATCGGAGAGCAACCTTGATCTTTTGTCGCACTGCCCTGTCGCTCGCGTCTGCTAGGTGTGACTCTCCGTACTCGACCCAGCCCTCGTCGAGTCACATCTCTGCTCTTGTTTTTGCAATTATCGACTTTCCTGTTAGGTATTCCCGGTCATGCGGTGTTGGAGGAGTTTCACCGCCGGAGCTGGGCTCTCATGGAATAGGGCGAATGTCCCTCGGTAGGGTAGTCTCATGTATATCCTTTGTATGTCATAGCTATTACTCGTATTGCTTACCAGTTTGATTCCGTCCTTGTATTTGACCTCTTCATGCCTCGCGATTTTGAACGAGCAGGCGCCTCCATGTAGTTATTCCACTCAAACCCCGTTGCGATCGCTCCCCTACCTAAGATCAACACCATCTACGGTGTATTGTTAAGAAGCATATAACCCCGGGGGATCTCATTCACCTTGCCGACTCTATAGATGATACTTACTGCGAGCTTTCACACTTACACCATCAGAACAGGACAAGCTCACTCGACAGTAAATGTCTAGTACTTGGAGGTAATCTCATGGGTCACTCAGCTACAACTAAACGGGAGCAGAGACGGAGATCAGGCCC
Source organism: Fusarium cicatricum (assembly GCA_021730345.1). Lineage (NCBI taxonomy): Eukaryota > Fungi > Ascomycota > Sordariomycetes > Hypocreales > Nectriaceae > Fusarium > Fusarium cicatricum. Next base: position 19,752 of record JAJODA010000129.1, on the reverse strand, counting down.
CAGATTTCCATCACGCACAGAAGGGTCTCCCCTCAACGCCCCGACGTACCCCGCCGTCCCAATATGAATGAGCCACGCCGGCCCATTTGTGTTGAAGCCGAGCAACCCCTAGTACCTAGTTGTGTGTCTGCGATACTGAACCACCTAACCCATCACAACCTCGCACCTTACTGCACGAGTTGAGAGATATCCCTGCGTCGTGTAGCTCCCTGTCCATGTCGGCCCTTTGCCACTCTCGACGACCCTGTTACGAAGTATCACAGCCTCATGGAGAGGCGCCGCCACTTTTCTCCTGCTCCTGAGCCCGTCCCCCTCTTAGCTGCCCGGTGCGTCCTATGGACCATCTGTTGGAAGTTTGTTGTGCGGAACCTCCTGCGAACAAGCAAGTTCTGGAACTTCTGATCCTCCAGTTCCGGCCAAGCCTGTTGAGGTGAGCCCTTCATGAAGTGGCTAAGAGGACCGGGTTATTCTTGGTACCGGCGCGCTGGTCATTATTGCCAATCCCTCGCCGTTCACCAGGGCTGTGGCGGGGTCTGGTTGTGGTCCTTTCGAGGCGGCGTCCATCGCGGCCCTCCTGAACTGCTTCCCAGCCGCGCCAGGGAGCGCCGCTTGATGAACCAGAGGGAATACAATTGGGGTCGGGTCCCTACCAGCCGGCCTAGCCGCCCTGACGGGAAAGTCAAGGGAGAATTCAATCGTGAATAGTGTGTGAGAAGAGATGTCACCGTCGCGTTCGGCATGGCAGTACGAATGGTAGCGTGATAGCAAGATCTACCTCATGATCAGCCAAGGCCTCTTATTTACCCTTAGATATATCGAGGCACAAATACAAAAGCAGGTCGCTTTTTATCTGATTCCTTCGTTTTCCCTGTCTTCTCCGGCCCAGCGCCTCGAGAGCCTCAGCCTGTGATGCCGTGATTCACCGGGCTCCATATACATTATAACATGCCTGGCCTTGCCTTTGGCTCCCCATGGACCGGGCCAGTCGGACTCATCGATTCTGGAATATATCCTTCTGTGCTGTGCATCCGGGGCCTCGCATGATTATTAAGCCCTGCGATACTGGCAGTCGGCGTCGATAACTAAATAACGTTGATCGCTGGGTGGGGCGAGGCGGGGTTTGGAATCGAACGCGAACGAGCACAACTGTGGGGTACCCAGTGGCGGGGCAGGGTTCTCGCGGGGTAGGTAAACTCAATCGTTGACCCGCATCCACATTCACCTGCTCGTAAACAAACCCTCTTTTCTTCTGCTTCTCCGCAGTACGCCAGGGAGCCACGCTCTCTCTCTCTTTCTCTCTCTCAGCACATCCAGACTCAACCCTGCAGATTCCGACCGTCAAACGACCTCCTCACACGCACAAACGCACACATACCGCTTTGGCCGTCTTTCCCCCTCCCCGCGGGTCCCCGTTAGCAAGCTGTCGGCCCATCACGACTTCCCTCCTCCTTCACGAGCCGTTGCCGACGCTCCCGAACCCCGTCCTTCCTACGATACTCCATCATCGCGGGCCGTCCCGAAAGCCAAGATGAGCGCCTCTAACGATGACAGAGCGGCCACTGTCGCACTCACCGTCGCACCCACCGTCGCACCCACCGTCGCACCCACCGCCGAACCATGCCCCCCATCCGAAGGATCCTAGGAGTGTCCCTCTGCGACGGGCCAAGAGCCGGAAACCACGATTTCCGGCTGGCACATACCTCTCCAAGAAACCAACGGCAGCGATCTGTGCTTCGACCTGGTTTGCAGTCCCCTGGTTACCCCGTTGATCAGTCCGAGCATTCAACAGCCGGCATCTTGCGGCGCTCCGTGGAGTATCACGGTCAATCTCCTGGCCTCTCCCGCCAACACTTCTGGAGATCTGCATATTTGTTGGCGGCCCATGCCAATAGACCCGACCACCTTGACCTCCGCCGAGGAAACCCAGCAGCGCTGCCCTGCTGCTCACGGTCACGAAATCCCAGCGCTGTCGGCACGCGACCCCTGGGACGTTGACGCGATCAACAAGCGCGTGAGTTTTGCGTCACGGTGCTCTGCGTGCACCGGATGAAGTTCTTGAACGACCAAATGCTGACGTTGTACCTCACCAGCTGATCCGGCCTCACGTCCCTGTCGATGCCGAACTCATCAATCACTTCCGTCAACCGAAGAAACCGAAGGACCTACCTGCCGATGCGAGCATTGTCGTCCGGGCCATTACCAAGCTGGGAACCGACTCGGCAGGCCAGTCCTCCAAACAGCGAATTGAGACCTTCCTGAACTTTTGCAACTACATCTGGGACAACGGCAGTCTCATGGCGGAATCCGCGGCTGCGTTTTCACTGTCGAACCCGGCCGAGGTCTGATGTCGGCCAGCGCCGGCGTCTCCTCGTTCGCAGGTATGTCGAGGTGGCCACGCATATCTACAGCGTCGCAGCGAGGATGGTGGGCAGTGGGCGTGCCAGGCAGGGTAGGATATCGGGCCCAGGATGTGATTCAGGATGTATCTATATGAAGAGCCATTGTGTTATATCGCCGATGGGATAGCCTTTGTAAAGCGGCTTGGTGGTGAAATCGAACCTGTGGATTAGGCACTATCTTGATGATTCGTGAAACTGTGAGAAGCCCGCCTAACGACACTCAACACAACAGGGTCTCTTATTTGCCTAGACTTGTGTTACGGTCTCGATCGACAGCTCTACAGGGGTAACCCAGGGTGTCAGTATCCATGACAGCTAGGGTAGCAGTCGCCTACGCCTCCTTGCCTTGCCATGTGACTGTCCGATCTCTGCGACCTTGACCCCTCCCAAGATCACATACTTCACGATTACCAAGCAAACCTCATCGCACAACATTTATCCCTGTCGACCACGAGTCATCCAATATCATTTCACATGGTACACTCCCACGCCTTTGTATAACCATCCCGAACTGTGATCTGTAAACTCGGCCTCGGTCGTCACGTTTCGCGCATCTGATACAGCAGGCCGAATGTTCCTCTGCGACGGTGGCTGACCACATCGTCAAGCTCGCCAGCGACCGTCACACCTGGCTATGGTGAAGAAGTTAGAGCGCACAGGTCGGCCAAAAGCGGTCGAAGTTACATGGTCCCCCGCCCGCGAACGTGTCAGATCGCGTTGCAACGCCCTTTCGCAACTCTACCGTTATCTCACCCTACCCTCCCTTCGCTTTCAAGCGCGTGGCGTCCCGCAGAGCCTCAGACCCACTCCTAACCACCATTTCTTAACCCCTGCACCTTTGATGACTACCTGGGCCGAGCGATCACGAACTCGCTCCAAAGACAGAATTACTGATTAGACAACGCTTTCCTATCGGCCTTCCTTCTAGAATAGGCATCAGGTTCGCCTTGGGGGAACAGAGTTCTTAATCAGCGCCGGTATGCGCTCAACTGATATTGTTTGCATCGATCATTCACGATCGCATCCGTGGGTGCAGGCGCAGTGACAACACAAACGGCAAAAAGATTTCGTAGCAACTGCACATTGTTCTTTTGCACTCTCAACTTCCCTTCCCGAGGAGCTCCCCGTCGTCAATAACCAATAGACATGCGGCCCTCAGCGCAGACAGGGACGGAGGCTTCAGCTGTCGCTACCATTATCGCTCAGGATCGGTTGAGGGTTTGCGACTCAAGCTGGGTCGAGATGTTTGCACTTATTCACTCTAACCAAACGCCGCAATAGATGTGACGTAATCACACCGTCGGCCTCTCTCTCACCTCCGCACCGTCCTTCCCGTCGTTCACCAAACCTCGCTTGCTACCTTATGAACGAAGTTGAGTCCTTCCTTCATTCGAATCATCACCAAAACCCCACGAGCATCAGTTCCCCCTCCGAGCCTCGCGCCTTGCACGATGCTATAACCTGCCCACGATGGATCAGAGAGGTACTCCTTCGGAAAGCAGGTTCGGGGGCTACGTACGAACCCCGTCGTAAGTATCTTCCTTATGCTGCCAACCCTCCTGCCTCGTCGCTTTCCGCTCTTCTCCGATCGCCATCATCGCGCGCGCTTCCAGAAATATCATGTATACCTTTCACTCACTACTTCTTTCATCTAGGTCCAACGCCAGTCCGGAGACTCGGCCCAGCAGGTCACGAAGCCGGGCAACCTTGGAGCGAGATGGCCTCATTGACATCACGCCTTCGTCTCGACGGTATGATCCAGTTGCACGAGACCACCCCCTTCGAGACGCCCCAAGTGCCCCTCGCGAGTCCCCTCATCCTTCACAATCACCGAAGCATCACGCGCCAGGCTAACATTAGTTCCCCCTCTAGTCGCAGAACCGAACGCTCCTATATCCGCCTAGACGATCCCCTCACACTCGACAAGATTACATTCGATACCATCGGTCATGCAGCTACCAGCTTCTTGGGAACTCGTGGTTGTTTATCAGCATTCTATGATCCTTCAGCTCTGCGGTCTGCTGCTCCCGGCCTGATCATGGCAGATCCCGTGCCCTTCTCACTCGATTACTCCTTCACAAAGTTCCAACAGTATATGCCGCCGCTGCCGCCGCCGCCAGATGATAAAACTCCCCGACTAGGTTACCGTTGTCAGATCTTGGGTAGTACGTCTCGCAAGTGGTCTAATGGGGCAGGATTTATTGGGCCGAACGGGTGGGTTGCCCTCTTGGCTCTACTGCAGTATTGCATTAATAGCCAAGAGATTCAGACCTTGAACACTCACAAGGATCACCCTGTGCACATTGCCTTTTCGTTTGGCTCGCCACCCAAGGCAGACTACCTGATGTTCTATAACGATATGGACACCGCCATGAGTGACGACCCGCCTCCCTCTGGCGCTATAGAAGAAGAGGATATCTACTCTGCGGAGGGCTGAGCAAGTCGGCAATGCATGTATCTCTTGGGAGTTAACGTTTTCCGTTCCTTCGCATGCAATAGATCGTTAAATAAGAGAAGAAAACGGGGGAAAGGCGGCCAGGGCCGCCTCATCCCTCTTCACGTTCGTTAGGCGACCTCTTCACGCGACTCCACACTGCAACTACAAAGGTAGACCATTCACTCTTCACTCCTTCAACTCTGGCAAAGCTTGTCACGTCTGCGCGTATGTAGCTGATGATTCGGGCCGAGGCGAGATAATTGCGCGCTCGATCTCGCTCCTCACTACCCCCGAAACAACCCAAGATGATCTCGAACCTCGGCCAGCTGCAATCAAACTACCCCGCCCGAGCTCTTCTTATAGACGTCTTTATCGGAGTTGATGACGTGTCTGTGGTCGAACCCGGCGTTTTTCTCTTGCGCCTGTCCGACTTCCTCAAGCCCGACTGCAGGCTAGTGATATCGTCTTCATGGGACAGGCCTTATCAAGCCCCCTTGGATGTCATCGTACCCTCAATTGATGAGATGCTTTGAACCAGATGGTCTATTCTCTCGGCACTATAGAATTCGTATGCAAATACCGATGGGTCAACTTTCCTTCTCCGATGAACCCTCCTTTCTAGCTGTCACCACTGCTCTTACCTCTCTCCTTGAAGAGGGATACTTCGAAGGCCCTGACCCGCCCATCGTTCACCTCACGGTTCCACCTATCAACGGGATCCCAAGTTTCGTGACCTCAGGGCGCATCCAGATGAGAGTGTCGACGTTCGGAGGTGTCTTTTTCACCTGGCTCACTGGAGCATCTACATGTGTCCCCGCCTAGTCGACCTGCCACCCGGACGTCGGCCCTAGCGAGGATATCGACTTCAGGGTTTCACATGTCTCGTGCAGGAAAGGTGCAGGAAGCTTCCTTCGAATCGCGACGCTCATCCGCTTTGGCTCCAGACGATCCATTGCGGCGGTCATCTTTCGACCACAACATCCGTCATGTGCCCTCCTCTCACGTAGGACCTCACCTAAGATATACAAGCCTGGGCACTCCATTCCTTGTCCAGCGGTGGGCTTCCCTCATTGTCGAAGCCTCATCTCCTTCTGTTATCGTAGTTCGAGACGATGTTCAAGCGGGACCCGCCCAGCCGCTGGGACCTGTAAGAGCTGTTGAATCTGCTTTCCGGTCCCGTGTGAACTTACCCGGGACGAAACAAGAGGAGGCCGGAGAAATATTCCGTGAACCAATCATGTTCATGCAAGGTGACTTTATGCAAGGTGACGACGGAGACGACAAGATCCCCTTGGCAACTGACGGCGTGCTCGGTCTTCTCTACGACTGCCAGATCTTATCAGACGACCAGGTCCCAGTCATTGCCCGGACCTTCCAGCTGCCTCCACATGCACTCCAGGACCCAGCCTGGGGCGGATGCCACCTACCTGGCATGAAGGAACCTCTGCTCCTGGACCAACTCACTGTGATGCTCCGCATTGTGACACGTGCCAGCAGCGACCCGGGGCTTGTAGCAGATTATATTGCAGACGCCGCCGGGCTGGACATGATGCAGACGGCAATCGCCCTGCTCGTCCTCTGCCGACTTCTTGTTCTGAACGAGGACCACATTCGCTCTCATCCAGACCAGCACCACAGCGAACAGGAAGTCCTGGTTGAGACATATCCCGATGGTCTACTTGGCCGGACCACCTGTCCGAGTGGTCTCGACTTCGGCTTCCTCTGCCTCTGCACGGCGGACAATCCCCTATTGCCCTTCCACCGGGCCACGCCGTCTGGCCCATCTCTCGTTATAGCGTCGCCGGCTGACATCGTGCGCTGGCACTCCGCCCTTGACTTCATCGTCTCCCCCGTCTTTCGGAGCCATGTGACCCCTTTGACGGTGCTGTCTGCGTAGATCCGTGGCACGCCAGCCTGGATGCGCCACTTGCACCTCTTGGTACGGTCCAGCAACTTCAGCCCCCCCCCCCCCCCCCCTCCCCCCCCCCCAATTGCGATCGAACATACGGTGCCGGCTAGCATCGACGCCTTTTTGAGTGCTAATATCTGCCACTGGCGTTCCGTTCGGTCGGCCAGGTTCTGCGGACCGACTGGCGCCGAGCACAGTCTCCCAATCCAGCAGACATCGCAAGCTTATCGCCCTTCATATCACCGCCGCTCTTTGCTCGTCACGGTCGATCACGAGCTCTTGACCCATAGCACGCACCCACGAGACGGGCAGCCCCAAGCACCTGTCCTCCTTCCCGTATCTCTACTCGACACCAAGGCCAAGCCGTCGGCTGTTCTTGGCCCCTATACCCGTCGTCGCTCGTCGTCGACGACGCCCGCTGGGATATGGTCCATCAGCCAGACCTACAAGCCTCCATTTCTGAGATCCAGCGCTGCCAGATGACTGGTTCTGGACTGCTCCCACCCAGCATCCACACATCCGCGGCTCTTGCTCCTCAGCCAGCATCCAGTCATCAACCTAGCTACCGAGCTTTTCAGACCGCACGAGGTCATCAAGAGTGACCTGTGCTAGGTTCGCACGCTTCATAGCACATTAGAACAGCACGATCACAAGCTCGAGATACTGAGGACAGAGACACGCTGCCGAACGGCATGCGCTCCGAGATTCATGCAGGCAGTGGCCCACAGTTATCAACAGGTTTCATCGCTGGTTGCCGAGTTTATGACAGCCTGTATAGTGTCCGCCCCAGGAGTGAATCGATGATTGCGCACTCGGCCTAAAGGACACATTCATATCGCCTCTGTCGGCCTACCTCCGCCAGCCATGCATTCCGAAGAGATTTGGGACGCATCCGGGCAGGTTTGGCAGGAATTAAACGATTGCCGAGGAGCCATCGTGTGCGCCACGAGTATCGTCTAGCTTAAGGTCTACTATAGGCACCTCGATAATTTTCGTGTAGCGTTACATATAGCGCAGTGTTTTCCCACCATCGAAACCCTTCTTCTGAATAAAATACCACTTAAACTCGTCGACGTTTTAATAGATCTTTTCGATCGCGCATCTGATAAGTCGCTGGTTATACTGACGATGCTGAGTTTTATATGCCCGTACCCCGACCCCTTTTCGCGACCTGCACGGTCATAGTTAAGTTTCGGGAGCCGTGGACCTCTATTTGGCTCGACCACCTTAAGTCTCAAAAGCATTATTAAGTCACTTCTTACGTCTTTTATTCCACAATCTGGTACGTGCTTTCTATCTTCATACCATGTCCGCCACCTCTGCCTGAGTCAGGACTACCTAGGCACCTACCCTTAAGTCCCGCAGCGGAGCGGAGTAGTCCGGAGCGCCAGCGCAGGTGTTGCTGCGGAGTCGAAGCGGAGGGATTGACAACAGTGTCGAGCCAAGAAAGCCGAAAGGTATCGACTGCCTTGGTCCACCAGCGCTTCCACGCTGGTGAGCAATAAACTCGGGCACAGCCTCATCGTCTCTTAAATCATCACATCCCGGTCGCTAGGACTCCTCTCAGGCAATCCCAGTTCCTCAACCTTGCGCACGTGTTACCCCGCAGAGCCTCAGATCCACTCTCAACGACGAACCTTTTTCCTACATACGTAGCTTCTGGTTACCAGCAGCTAGAAAGACTAGAACTTCACCGTAGAGGGGGCAGTTAGATCAGATAGTACACTAGACTATATAACTTTATATACGTCCCATCTTTACGTCCTCTAAAACCGTAGGCGTCGCGGTGAGGTCTTGACCCAGACTACGCTTCACTATTACAACTATATCGTACTTATATAATCGCGTCCTCATCACAGCATATCATTGATATAACGCCAAGGAGGCTCATAAATAATTATTTACTAAATAACTTATTCCATAGTTATTAGATCTCATTTCTGAGGAGGGAGGGGAGGGCAAGCCAGGCTGCATCTAGGCAAAGCAGTCTTTGCCCTCTTATCCATGGTCTTCGCTGCCTCGCGATGAAGGCGAGCCCGAGGTGTTTGCAATTCACCTTATAGCTAGGCTATTGTCCCAGTGGTTTTGACGCAATCACACCGTTTGCATCTCTCCCCTCGCTACCCTCATCAGTATCGAGCCGGTGAGGCCTTTACCCTCTTATTATTCACCTTGCGCTTCTACAGCCCTCTGAACTCTTTATTCTTCCTCTGTCTCCTGAACCCAGTAACAGCTCTCCCACCTCGTCCTAGATTTCTCTAAATCTTCGATCCCACGCATCGGAATTAGTCCACCAACCAAGCATCACCTCTCCGAGAACCATGCCTTCCGACTGACGTCGGATCCATTAGGTCAGGACATTAGTCATATAAAACATATCACGAACTCCGTCACATCTAACTCTCTAGGGTCTCTATCGGCCTTCCTCGACCTCCCAGCGGCGATAATCTGCCGTCGCCAAGAGAATAGCAAACCCACTTCCTCCCTCGCTCTTCTATTCGTGCAGCACATTCCACCGTCACGCGGCGCGTTAGACCAAGGTATACTGTTCTAACGCCGCTTACCGTTGCTATATTATGCGCAGTCGGCTCTTAGATTCCATTGCAGTTCTCTTTTCTCGACTAATAGGCCGGGAATATTCTATAATATCACATCAATAGCAATAACCTTCATAGCGTGAGCACACGCAAGGACCAACCGCTTCGTCTTGTCTTTCTATTTCACAGCCCAGTGGGACTCCCTATGCATACCTTAGGTCCCCTGAGCTACTGCTTACCCTATACAGCAACGTGGCTACTTTCTCCTTATTAATACATATACTAACGCGGCTAATAAATAAACAATATAACCTCACACACATACTTACACTTTCATATTCTACATATTTATTATAGCAACCGCTTACCTTTCAAACCCTCAGCCAGCCGCCGCATTCCCTTCGAAGGCGCTAAGCTCTATGTCTGGTTCTACCTCCCCTGCAAAGCATCCATCCAACACGGTTAGAACTAGCAAGCGCGTTCGCCGCGATGGTCTCGATAGACGACTCATCAATCGCACAGCGTCGCACACCGGCCACAAGCCATCACGTCCTATGCGCACCATTCAGCTCCCTCGTCACCCGAGCACGCCCTGCCACGCCATCCACGCGTACTTGGAACACCTCCACGACGTCAACGCAGACCTTGGGCCCTTTATATACCCAAGGATTGTGTCTTTTGCCGACGGTCACCGCCGCCAGAGCTGGGCAACCTACTGGGATCAGTTAGGCATGAGGTCCACGATGCGCGAGTTCTGGATGCAGCCAAAGCGTGGGAAGTCGACATGGGCCGCTCTTTTCAGCACGCCCTCTGGCAGCTGGGTGGGCGTCGATGGCAACCACGGGTGGGTGGATGAGCCGTGGCACTGCTTCGCCGTTCTCGTACTCAACCGCAGCAGTCAAAATCGCAAACCAGGCAAGATGATCGTGTTCTGGGATCCAGACCCTGTCAAGGCTGAGAAATCATCTCGCATCCGCGCCACCCTCCGTGGTATCCAGTGGCTACTATACCAGTATGTTAAGCATCATTGCTGCAAGACAGTTGAGGTGATGTATAGTCTGGACGATACCTACGCCGGGAAGGAACAGTGCCTTCAGCGATCATTAGAGAAGATTGTTTCATGGAGCCAATATGGCGATAAACCTTGGGAAGGGCTATCTGATCCCCGCACACAAAATCATATACCATTAGTATTAGTCTAAAGTAACTCGGTCGGCTAATACCTCTTCCCATTATCACCACGCTCGGCTCCATAGTCAACCTGCTCATGATATCTAATTCTCGGTCTATCGGTCGCGTTATAAATTCCAACTCCGCCATTCCGCACCAACTCGCTCCTCTTTAGCTAATGAGAACATTGATTCTCATTAGAAATATTCAGAATAACCAGCCTCGCGCATTTCGCACTTCTCTTTCGGACAGCTCGTCAGGGCTAGAAGGATGTTCCTCATTGCATTGACGTCCGGTGCGGAACGCGGCCAAATGACTCTATTTTACCTCGCCAGATTAGAGCGGCAGTTCAACCTGGCACGCCATGTTTTCGCACAGACCTTCAGCATGCATCTAACCATGAACTTAAGACGGCCTCTTGTGATTTCACCTATTTAAAAAACCGCGTCTCGGCAATATCTATTCTAAATTTCCTAGCCAACTGTAAGCTGTTGAATTCCGCTTGTTCCTGAACCTTATTCTGAGTTATAGAATCCCCTTGCTCTCCTCACCTTGGCTGCGTTCTTGTCGTTTACAAAAGAGGAACAAAAGACTCTAGTCAGTGCCCTTTCGAGCGAACTTGCTGCCTCGGTTGGCCATCTAGCCGTCGGGCCTCGTTTCCACCCCATCGGCCTCCTCCAGGGAGTCTGTGCGTCTGGACAATAGGCCCCCTGTCGTGGCAAAACCAAGTAGAGCGGTTGACCCACCGCTTGCCTAAAAGCTCGAGGTCTGGATTGTACCAGACTCAGACAGTCACAGGCATCTCATGCCTCAGTCAAGAGGAGCAAAACATCGCATAATCATGTGACCTTTTGCCGGCCTTGTCCTCTGCGCAGCAGGCACATGTTGTCACACTGAAACAGGGATGATTTTGTTTGAGAGTCTTAATCAAAGCCGGGATATTGCTCAACCCGTTCCTATTGTTCTAAAGCCCCACCATCATTCAGGTCCCGAAAAGGCAGGTCCCATTCCCGCAGGTTGCCCGTAAAGGTTGCCAATCATCCAGCCACCAACTAATTCTTAGCACTCTGGGATGGTGCGTAGTCGGCGCCGACTCCATTACCGCACATTCCAAGTCGGCGGGATACGCAGGCTGGCCTACAACAAAGGAAGTCTCTGCACTCCCGGGCACGCCCTGGCATACTTCCCGCTTCCACTTATCTAGCCAGCCGCGTATACGCATCCTTCTAGTTGGCCAAATTTATTCCCGTGTTTGTCCTCTCTCTAATACGGGCCGAAAGTATGCCTTATTGAACACAAACGAAACCAGAAAGGAAGCTAGCTGATGGACCGCGCGGTGGGGAGGGTGGGCAACACTGAGCAATGACCGTCAATGCGACCCTGGTGCGTAAATGCACACCATCCTTGCTCTCAGCTAGCAATTCGAAGGAAGCATTCATGCCAGAAGCAGACACTTAATTACCTTATTGTTCTCGCTTCTCTCGTGTCCGGGCCATTCAAGTGCCCGGCCGGATAAGTTCCTAACCGAATGGCGCACAGAGCCTGACTATTGACGTGGCTATTGATATATCGAATGACGTCTAACGGCTGAATGTCTTCAGAATTTCTTAATGGTTCGAAACCATTAGTGCGAGGTTGGCTGATTCGACACTGTATGTTGACCGCAATTCTAGACGCAAGATAAAAAAGCACGTGGCTAGGAGCCTAGGCCCCAGCATATGTTGGTAGTGGTATACCAGGACGTCGTATTGTTCTTGATTGCAGCTATTGACTTATGGTTACCACTCACATCCCCATGTCATCATAACCAGATCAAAGTAGAGGCTATTAACTCCCGGTTCTCAGCAAAGACAGACTAATCCACATTGTTTCCTAGTATCCCGCCTCAAACAGATGTGCACTGCTACGAGTTGCCGTTGGCCACTTCTGGCATACTCGGACACCACACTCCTCCGCACCTTTTGTTATATCCTCGTTCTGGTCTCTATACCGTAACTGACTACGCTATCTAACCCCCCACCCTTACGCTCTTCCCCTACATCACACAGATCCAATTCTACCACATCTTTCTCTATCTAAGTTGCCCGTTGCCCTTTCAGAGGTAAGGTGCTTCCATATCTTTCTCGGAACACCTCAGCGTCCTGTCGAGCAGTCCAGCGTAACCAACAGGCGTATATTTGACGCCTCTCGACCTTGCTTGCAGATAAGACGGGCGACCGGCATCCCAGCCGGGCTAGCTTAGAAGGCCGGTGCCCTTACCCCACTGTTGAGCCAGCCCTTTCCATCTCTATCGCACTCCTCTGCCCCAGTATAGTTCTCTACCCCCGCAGAACAACACACCCTCCATTGTGACCCATTGATATAGTTGCTACCCCCTGCCTCGTGTTTTGCAGCAAGCATACTTATCCCCGCAGACCACCTTCTTCCAACTCTTCCGCGGACTCGGGACATCCATGCCCCACCAACCGCGCCCTTGTTTTGTTCATCGAGGCAGCCCTATGGGGTAGAATAGTCAGAGTAAACCCCGTGGGTGACATCAGTCCTCCTCGCCATCAATCTCACGGTGTATCCATGCATGCCATCTATTTCGATCAGGTATTTAAACCATCACTTAACCCAGATGCGTAACTACTTCTATATTACCCATACTTAGGTTCAATAGATTGTTCTAGATCCAGAGTCAATACCTTACTTTCATGCAGGACCTTGTCGTATCTTTGCAAACATATCAAACTCTTTGCCTTCCCTGCAGATAGCCAGGCACATCTCTACCGACGTATATCCAGCTGGCGCTCACTTACCCACCGCCATGTCGAACGATTTTACCACCGAACATCAGGCCCCAGTGCCGTGCCTCACCACCGCAACCTTCTACATCAATCCTTCCGAAAGAATAGGGCCCACTGTGACCAAGAGCAACGGAACCTTCTCCTCTTTTGTCAACCGTTACTCGGTTCCCAACTTGAAGGACGGTGATGCTGTTCCAATCGACTGTCTCTCAATCGACGCCTTCTACGGAGTCGTGAGACCCGTCGATGGACGTCGTCGGCCCGTCAAAGCTACCGTTGGAGAGACGGGATGGTTATTCGACGGGCCAAATGGATTTATAGATTTCGCTATCTGTCTATACCATTTCCTGCGCTGGAGAAAGGATATCGAAGAAAGTGGACCTACAGTTATCTTCGACCTTGTCGAAGATGATGTGGAGGTTAGCCCAGATACGGCACGGTTATTACCAGATCAAGGAGATATTATATAATCAGATAGACTTAGAAGTATCTCTAATTTAAGTTAGAAGATCGTTATTTAATAATCCTATTGAACCTTCTGAAAGAGTATTATAATCGCTTTTAATCACTCCAGTGTTTATATATATACCTATAAATACCCTCCCCTCCCCCAAGAACTTAACTCTTTTCTCTATATTATAAACTTTATAGTAGAGCGCTCACCCTAATACCACACTGACGCTGATACGGAGATCAAAGAAGCCACGCTCTACTAGACTTCCAGTAAGGAAACCACGCTTCTCATCCTCTCCTTATATCACACCCAGAGAGATTCGCCCGAGGCCGCATTTAACCAACTAACATATTATGCTCCCAGACAACAATACCCGCCATGTCGATCGCCGTTGATAACTCTCGGGACGATGCTTCCTCATCCCGGCGTCCTCCCCGACTCTTTTGGCCGCTTACTTTACATCACGTCACGTTCATCATCGGCACCAGGCTCTCCGTCAACGTGCCCTCCCACCCTACCAATACCTTCTTTACGCTCCGACAGGCTGCAGACCAAACTGCACCGACCGTTCGTCCGTCCCCCAGATCTTTTTCGTGGCCCAAATTCGTCCATCTGTTGGCCTTGGGGGACGACCCGGCATGGACTCCGGGTCGTGTCCGCCTTGAGGTCACTCTTCCTCGGAGGTCGGACCAGGACGTGGGCGAAGTGAAAACGATGCTGCTCGACGGGCCTGACAGCTTTCTTGCCTGGCTGCAGATCATCAGTCTGTCCCTCCGCAAGTTCGATACATATCCCTGGCACGAACACCTTGTCCTGAAGCCAGCGGAAGCTCTTCCGTCTTCACAGAAACGCCGCTCTACTACGGGCACCGCCCTACCTAAGAAGCTATTACACAGCGACATTTCCGAAGCTCTCATGGTCGGGCTCTACCAATTCAACGTGAATGAAAAGATCTCAAAAGTCCTGAGAGATATTTTGGGTCCTCCTGGTCGCGTCGACCCTCAATCCGACCCCCCTCTAATCACATCGCCTGTCGCCCCAGTGCCGTGCATCTTCCCTAGCGATGCGCAAGGGAATCGTATTTTGCTCCGGCAACAGCAGCTGGAGGGCATTGCCATATTGATTAGGAGGTTTATTGGGCAGAAAACCGTGGCCGGCCAAATCCTCGCGGACGAGGAGGGCCTCGGCCGACGGACCATGCTCGTAGCGATGGTCGCACTTGTCCGCACGATAAGGCTCATGCGAGAAGACATGAAGGCCAATCCCTCGCGCCACTACCAACCTTCCTCATCGACACAACCACCCCAAGAACAATGCGACTTTGGGTCACCCTTTGGTCTACCCTGCATCTGCACCCCAGGCCCTGGGGATGCCCTTCAAGAACTAGAGTCTCAGTTGCCCTCAAATGGCTATCAGGTTATCGTCTGCGAGCGGGAACTTATCCCTGTCTACGAAGAGATCGTCTCCAGCTGCCTTCTTTGCGACATGCCCAAGTCTGCTCTGTATGTCCCTGGTAGGCGCTTTGTGCGTGCGTTTAAATATGTCTCGAACGGCACCCTCCAGGCCATACGAGGATTCGATGGACCGCACACTGACACGTTCGAACCGAGCCACTTCCGGCCGACGATCGCACTCAGCAACTCTGTGTCCGACTCACCTACACCCTTACCCACAGCCCAAAGCATCATTCCCGCCGCTTCCCCCCACCCTGCATCACCGGGGGGGCAGCCAGGAGAGGCTGATACTGAAGGCCTGTGTTACGTTTACGATATGCATCAATCTCAGCAAGCACCCTCAGCTTCGAAACAACCCAGCCTCGACTCCTCGACCTTACTGATCATATCCCAAGACCTTCTTAGTCCGGGACATGAGACCGGGATATCGACTTATGTAACTCTCGACGAGGACGTTGCCACGTCGTCGGTATCTAATGCTCAACAGACACAGTCCATGAAAATGGTCCTAGTGCCCCTGGCTCCTCTGTTTTTGGTTTTCGACGTGGAGAACGCTCCCGGCTCTACTGGCCAACAGTCCCTTGACTGGTTGCGTCGGCAGACCCCCCGCTATCTACCCTCTTGCGACAGCAGTGGTCGTCGGCCATTTATCATAATCGCTGACCGTAGAGTATTGATCAGGTCGCTCACCGACATATTCCCTGTCCTAGATGTCATAGTGACTGCAAGAAGTCATTTGGATATGGTGAAGGCTAAACTGTCTTGTCTACTTGAAGCTGTAGAGAAGATGACAACGCAAAAGTCAGGACTACTTATGGTGAAGTATAATGAGGAAGTGCAGACTGCCTTAGACCAGGCCGTCAGACAACTCCAGAGGCTCTTTGTTGCGCGGGCATCTTCGTACGTTATAGACACCCTCGGTTTACCGTCACGACCGCACGCCCGAGTCAATGTCTATATTCTTAATCACCCTACCCCAACTCAATACCGACGAAGCCTCAAAAGCCGTACAACCGCGATGCAGAAAGACCTTCGGAACATACCAGAGCTGAACGCAGCTTCTGAGAAAAGCCACCCAGACCGATTGGTTCAACTATTCAGCATACGCTCTGCGCAATACCTTCTCGCCTCGAGTGCTATACCACTTCTTCTTTCGGAGGCAGCCGAGACGAGAGACGACCCCTTTCCCATGACCCGTGATGAGATCGTAGCCGACGTCCCTTCAGCTGAGCGGGGTGGCCCGCCTATCCGGTGGTCTGGGAACTCTGCAGCAGCATCCAACCTCCCTCGCCGCATACTACGGTTAGCTGACCACGAGGATGCCTTTGACGACTGGTGGATACGTGATCTGAATAAGATCATTGCCGGGGCCACACAAGGCCGGATATGGGACTGCAATTGGGCCCGATCAATATCACATGCGAAAACCGCCCTTCCGCCGCCATGCCATATCGTCATCTGCTGCTCCTCAGACGTCGTTACTATCTACCTCAGTAATCTTTTACGGATTATGGTACCAGACGGGGCCGAAACCCATCTTCTCACCGAAGAATGGCCACCACGCATCATGCGCGACTCTGTCATCCGATCTTGGGGGGAGAGGGCAGCCGAGCTCGACGTCAGGGCACAGACGAGCCAGGCTGATGAACGAAAAGTCCTTATAGCTGTTGTCTCATCTGGAGTGATGATCTCACATTTGAAACAGATGGGATTCGCCACCATCCTTGTTCTATTCGGCGCCTCAGCTAGGAGCCATTGGCGTTCTCATGCCATCGGACGTGTTTTTCATGCCGACCGTTATGTGCCCCGTGAGAAGGCCATTTACGAATTCAGGCGCCCAGATAATCTTGCGGCTGAAGTGACTGCGTCACATACTGAGAAGGATATATCTAAATCACTACGTCTTCTTTCTGTGTGAAATTTCATATAGTTATAGAAAGCATATATAGTATAATATACTAGTTATCACATTAAGTAAAACACCTTTTAAAGCTAATATTATTACCTAGTACTACAGCTACTATTCTACATTTTATATATTATACTCTATTACGCTCTATAGAGTCTAGAACCAGACTCTCCCCCCTAAATAAGGTAGGTAACTTAACTTAATATCCTATTAATATACTACTTTACACTAAGTAACCCTTTCCCCCCTGGCCCCCTTAGCACTATTATATAGCAGCCGCTAGATGATAATAAGTAAGGAAGGCAGGGGGTGGGGCGCATATTCATATCAGCCCTCCCTAGCCCGATACCGTCCCCCGTGATTAACCTCAAAGGATATTTCGGGTCTATACGTATACACCTCGGGTATAGCTCTACCTCGGAGCCCGTTCCGTTAGGGTGATAGCAAGATAGAAAATACTTTATAAGTCTGGCTTCTCTACTGTTCTACCCCAAACCGTTTTCCTATCTCAGCTTATTCTCTACCCCGACCTAAGCGCGTGTATTTATCTTTCAAGCCGGATAGAATCTTTAGGCACACTACTCTAAGCTCCTTCTACTACAAGAACGACTTCATTTACAACCCCCAATCAAGCACTATCATGTCTACAGAGGAACAGAACGGCAGCCCCATCCCGGTCTGGAAAGCTATCCTAGCCCAGCCTCAAGACATCAGTGATCTGATCAAACTCGGCCACCTGAAACCAACCGAGAGCCCCGTATTTGCCGGCAACGCACAGCTATACAGTCGGATTCGTCTCCAGTGGATCGACATTAGCATTGCTCATGCTCAAGCTATCGTGAACGCCGCTAATGCCGAACTCAATCCCGGTTCAGGCATTTGTGGCGATATATTCAAAGCCGCCGGGCCTGGACTCAATGCCGCATGCGATACACTCCCCAGCATCCAACCAGGCGAGGCAGTCACCACCTTAGGATATGCCTCAGGAGCAAAGCACATCATCCACGCCGTCGGACCCAGGAACGACGACAGCGCACAGGCTGCAAATATCGAGAACGTCCTCCGGAAGTGCTATCACAGCATATTCCAGCAGTGCGCCAACAATAGTATCTCCGAGGTGCTAATTCCATCTATTAGCACGGGAATCTATGGCGTCGAGAAGGGCCTCGCTGCGGCTATTGCTAGCGAGACGATTATTTATCAACTTCTAACTCCTACGCATAAACATACCACAGTTACTATTTGCCTTTTTCTAGATAAACACTCAACCGCAGATCCGACTACTCTTATCCAGCCCTACCTAAATCAATTTCAGTAAGCTAGTTACCTTTATTTTAAAACTTAAATACTTTAGCTCTTATCTAACTAGATATATAATATTATAGATTTATTCTACCATCGATTTTATAATTAGTTAGTTATACCTTATATAACGTACATGTATAGCGAGTGTCTCAGACAAGCAAGTGTCTCAAAAATCCCTCAACCTACATTATCTCGATTTGATCAATTGATTCATAACCACCCAGTATGTCAGAGACTAATTATGAGGCTAGAATGCTTCTTGCTCTTCAGGCCCTTCAGAATAACCGAAGTTTAAGTCTCCGACGCACTGCAACAATCTATACAGTCTCTTGGAAGACCCTCGGTCGCCGGCAGAAGGGCATTCTTTCTACGCAAGATACTACCACAAAATCACGCAAGCTATCTAATCTAGAGGAAGAGATCCTTAAACACTTTATTCTTGACCTAGATTCGCGAGGATTCCCCCCCCGGCTTCGTGGTGTGAAAGATATGGCTGATCAATTGCTTGCCGACCGCGACGCGCCACCAGTTGGCACGCGTTGGGCTTCAAACTTCGTCAAGCGACACCCAGAGCTCAAGACGCGTTTTTTTCGGAAATACGACTACCAGAGAGCTAAATGCGAAGATCCAACGATTATCCGCAACTGGTTTCGGCTCGTGGAGAACACAATCGCGAAGTACGGCATCCGATCAGATGATCTGTATAACTTTGATGAGACTGGCTTTCTTATGGGCATGATTGGAAGCGGAATGGTCGTCACAGGTTCAGAAAGGCGTTCAAAGCCGAAATCAGTGCAGCCTGGAAACCGGGAATGGATTACGGTCATCCAGGCGATCAATGCGGAAGGCCAGGCGATCCAGCCGTTCATCATTGGCGCGGGCCAATATCACCTTGCCAACTGGTACCGAGATAGCAACCTCCCGGGCGATTGGGCTATTGCAACGACCCAAAATGGCTGGACCGATAATGAGACCGGTCTAGAGTGGCTAAAGCACTTTGATCGGTGTACAGCCAAGCGATCAATTGGTTCCTATCGTCTCTTGATCCTTGATGGCCACGAAAGTCACCAGTCTGTCGAATTCGAGAGATATTGCGAGGAAAAGAAGATCATCCGGCTTTGTATGCCACCTCATTCCTCTCATCTGCTCCAGCCCCTTGATGTCGGGTGCTTTGGGCCGCTCAAGAAGGCCTATGGTCGAGAAATTGAGCGTTTGATCAGATGCTCTATTACCCACGTTTCGAAGGCTGAGTTCTTTCCGGCCTTCCATGCCGCACATATTGCCACTATGACGGAAAGCAATATCAAGGGGGCTTTTAAAGGAGCTGGGCTTGTTCCTCTGGACCCCGAAAATGTGATCTCGAAGCTTGATATGCAGCTACGGACACCA